>JAMQGT020005867.1:0-34345 GCA_024447675.2 Pterophyllum scalare
GCGTGTTTGGAAAGAGAGTCAAAGTCTTCAAGTAGTATCGGACAGTATTTCAACATTTCAGAGTGATTTTTTGTACCCGGAGATTTGTAAACACCATTGCGTTGATTGTCTGAGAAACTGAACTTCTGTAGATGTGCATGTAAGATTTAATTTCCCTTACACCCAAGCCACTAAACTAGTCTATTGGGTTGCAGTGTGTGAAGAGCGATTGAGCGCTCAGATTGGACTTGTTGCCTACACACACTAATCTAGCTTTGTGTTAACGATTCGGTTCAGTTTGAAACCTGGTTGGTTTGCTCTTCACTGTGAGGGCCCATGAAGAAATGGGTCGCAGACTTGAGGTAAAAGGGGTTTAAATACAGAATGTTGGGTTGCTTCATAATTGGGCCTCTTTTATTATGGTTTATAATTGTTGTCATTGATAAAGCACCCAGGTTAATATAGATTTTATTTTATTTTTTTAACGCTCAACTGATTGACATGCTGTTTTCTTTGGATGTCAGTACTGGGTACACATTCTGTGTGCATTTACAGGAACAAGAAACTAGTCATTTCAAATAACATGTGAAGACTGTGTGGTTGAAGACTGCTATGTCATTTGGACGCACACCAGGCACACAGTGTTTGCCTGTCCCTTGTTCAGCATGCAGGCAGACAGTACACAGCCTCCCCTTTTTGCTCTCTTCTGACACAGTTGTGTCAGTGTATACAAGTGATTATTCATATGTGGATGTTGCTAGCACAAGTAACGTTTGTGGTCAAAACGCAATTTTAGTTATCATAATAATGAAGTAGAGCAATGCCGATACTTTTACTTTAATTTTTTTTTTTTTAAACTGGTGAATGAGTCAAGCGCTTTCTCACGGGTCAATGCGTGATTAACTTCATGTTTTACACTGTTTGTTTGGTTATTTCACATTTTGTCTTGAAGTGGCTTGGGTGAAGAGGTTTGATATGCTTTTCAGTGAACGTTGGTGCCAGTGTGGGAATGAGCCATTCAAGAGTAGTTGGCCTGCGTTCATCCTAATGATTATTTACATATAGTAATTGTCACTAAGATCAAATGGGCTTCATATTTTTGTCTACAGTGCTGAGGTGACTGGCTTGAACAGTACACATGTCATGTATTGTTTTAAGAGAACATCTAGTAGCACCTGGCAGCAAACAGATTCATTTATATAGATCTTGTCTTAATATTACTAAGTTCAATTAATCTCCATTTCCTCCCTATGTGTGTTCATAAGACTGCAACATGCATAGGAGCAGCTCAGAGCTAACTATCATACCCTGACCTAGGGGCAGTCAGATGTTCCCAGTTCATCTGTAGAAGGAAAATGGAGATACCCTCACAAGCGCAGACAGTCCCAGTATGTAGGGTCTCTGACTGGGCTCTTAGCAAAGGATCTTAGACTGCAGATGTTATTTTCAAGATTGATGATGTTTTCATAATGCTGATTACTTCAAAAGAAAAAAAAAAAAGTAAAAGCTCATCTTTGCCATCAATTATGTGTGAACGATGCCACATTACTTAGCCAGGCTTGTTCTGCAGTGCCAAGATGGGTTCACATGCGTCTTTGCAGAGACTACAAACTGTTCAGTACATAGACAGCATCCATATATATGCAGTCTCATCAGCTACATCCATTGTTGAAACGTCATACCTGATACAGCTTGCCCTGGTGTCACAGCATTCACCTTTTGATTCATGTTTCACCCACATTAACGAACGATGGGGGCTGTCTCTGGCCTCCTTACATTATTAGCTAAAATAATTCATCCTGTTTGATGAAACAGGCACTATGCATTTATTAAATTATGCTGTAATGGCTCTGCAGTGTAGCCTGACTCCATCACCGTTGCCTGAGCCTCTCCTCTGCTATCGTTCACAGGTCTGTGGTGCTGGCAGAAGGGCCGTGTAAACGCGGCTTGTAAAAGGACTCCACCGTGGTAAGAATCACTGTTGCCGTTTTAAACTCCTTAAAGCATGTTTGCCATAAACGCCTCACATCCTTTTGTTTATTAATTCTTTATCACCCTGCATGTCTGTTGTTTTCTCCCTCCGTCTCTCACATTGGCTGTGCTGGCCTTCTCTGTTTCGGCTCCCTGTCAGGTTGGTCGTAGTGTATAGAGAGGAGCCCACTCAGTCCTCCAGGCTCCTCAGCCATGACTCTGCTAGCCTACCTGAAGAGCCTGTTCGTCTTGCAGTTGCTGATGGGCTTTGTGTTTGTGGTGAGCGGCCTCATCATAAACTTCATTCAGCTGTGCACCTGCATCCTCTGGCCTATCAACAGGCAGCTCTATCGCAGAATCAACTGCCGGCTCTCTTACTCCCTCTGGAGCCGTGAAGAAAGACGATACTCATGTGTGTTGTTGCAGATTTTTGTAGAAATGCGATATTTAAAAATATGTAAATAAGAAAAAGTGCTGAGTGGTGGCTGCACAGATTGCAAATAATTACAAATCTGGCAAGAACACTGCAAAGTAGCACATACAATGGGCTGTGTTTGGGCCATCTGTTGGATATTATGCCGTGTCTACATAGCAAAGAGTTTCAGCTGCATTTTCCACTTGAATATTTGAAACACTTTCTGTGTAGAAAAGGGATTCATGTTCTGTCTTCTTTTAGCTAAATTAAATGAGTCCTACAGCAGCTACAGCCGCCACAATTTTGACAAGTTATTCATTAAAATTGTCTGCTGCTTGATGCTGGGCAAAGTGTTTCACTGAGAGCTTTTTTCTGCCAATGACTTCAGCTGCTTTCATTAACCCTATGACTGATATTAAATTCTGCTCCAAAGTAATTATATGAAATTACATGAATCCTAGAAACACAAAAGATTTGCTGATAATTCTCCGCAGGGTTGGTACAGGGAGCTCTTTGAAGCACTGCAAAACTGAAAAAATACAACATAAATATGCTTCAATTTTATACCTTAATGTGTTTATTTTAAAGATATTATAAGTGATGAATTTTCCTGCTAACCTCTTAATGTTCCTGCTGTGTCGTCGTCTCTGTGCAGAGCTGGTGATGCTTCTGGAGTGGTGGTCAGGCACAGAATGCACCCTATAGACCGACCAGGCTACGGTGGACAAGTTTGGCAAGGAGCACGTCATCATAATCCTCAACCACAACTTTGAAATTGACTTCCTGTGTGGCTGGACCATGTGTGAAAGATATGGCATTTTAGGGGTTAGTTAAGCAACACATTTTTACAGTTTTTTGTGTGTGTTGAAACTATTAAAGTTTGTCAGCATTATTTGCTGCTCTTAATGACTTAAGTCCTAAATGTGAGAAATCAGTTGTATAAAAATGTGTCTCTCCTCCTCCTTTAGAGTTCAAAAGTGCTAGCTAGAAACACAGAGCTACTGAAGGTCCCCCTAATTGGCTGGACGTGGTACTTTCTAGAAATTGTTTTCTGCAAAAGAAAGTGGGAAGAGGACCGAAACACTGTCTTCAAAGGACTAGACAGGCTCAAAGACTATCCTGAATATATGTGGGTAGGTACAGTCACAATGTCTAAATAGGTCTAAATGTTCAGCAGTTATTTTAGATTCCGCATAAAGCTTCCAGGCATCCATTTGTATAAAGACGTTACACTGCATTTCCAAAGACAGTCAACTTCAACCCAGTTGCTCAGTCAGGATTGTGAAACATCCTCTTAGAGTTGCAGTTGACTGCTTACGATTTAGTGTAGTGGTATGCGGGTGATAAATATGTGGTTGATATGTTTTCATACAGGATTCTAACAGTGCAGAGAAGATGGTTCCTTTATTTAAGTAAAACCAGTTTTAGCTTCAACTGTCACCCATAAATTGTGATTTATGGGTGACAGTTGCCACCCTTGAGTAATGAATCTCCTTTGCTGTGCAAGCAGGGTTGATTGCTCAAGTGTGGCTTAGGAGGTAGAGCAGGTCATCTATTAATTGAACAGTTAGTGGTTTGATCTGATGCTACAGTTACTGCCCTTTGCCCCAGTTTCTCTTTCTCCTAAGTTAATCTTGGCAGTGATATGCAAATAGTTCTGAGTACAGCAGCCGTATTTGAAATGCCTCAACATGAGTTTTTTTTTCTGTGAAACCTCATGAACAGAACTGTCCACTGAGTGTAAACAGATTGAAGAGGCGTTCAGCCTACTTCAGGCCACAAAATGGGTTTTTTGTGTGTGTGTGTGTGTGTGTGTGTGTGTGTGTGTTTAAATAAACATACATGTTCTTTTTAAATAAGTGGAAAAGTGGCTATATCCATCACCTGTTACCTGATGACAACTGAGGCCTGTTGCATGAAGCAGGATTTTTGTTTAGCAAGGTCGCTCTCACGTGTAACCCTGGGTTTCCAGGGTTGTGATGGCAGCTGCAGGAAACTAATCATATACTAATCAATAAATTATTTTTGTAAAAGCATCTCAATATAAAAGGTCCTTCTTGTGTGCAAGACACCTTGTAAAGCCTCTGTGACGCATGTGTATCTCTGTGAGCATCAATTAGCGATACAGTGGCAGAAACTACAGTCCTCCTCGCTTAATTTTCAAATTGGTTTTGTTCTATACACTTTTGCTCCTTGTTAATGTTAAATAAGATTTACAAGTCAGCCAACCGGTTTTAATTATGTCATTATATTTTTTGTTTTTCACTGGTTCTTCAGGCTGTTTAACACTGTCAGGGTTGCGGCTAAAAGAGCAAGTCTGAAATTGTCTTGCATACCACAGTAATTTGAGTCAGACACAGTCCTGCCTTGATTGCCGAGGAATGATACCGAAAAGGCTTTAAACTTAAACAGATGTGATGTTTTTAAAGGCTGCAGTAATGCATTTACAACTTCCAGATAATAGTTTTTTCTTAGGGTGAGAAACAAGCAGCTCCACGCCCCCCTTTGTTTGTAGGCTATGATGGTTATTGTGTGCCAGCACTGTACCTTTGAATAGATTCAGAAAACCTGTATTGAACTCACAAAGTAGATAGCAAGTGTCATGTGACTGTTCCACATGATTGTGGTGGTTTTGCTCAGCGGAGTCGGATAACAAACAAGTGTCCTGAGTATGGTGAACTCTACTGCATTACATGTCTGCCAGTGATTCAAGCAGCTCTTTGGCTGAGATGAGGCAGATGAGCAGCTGATCTAATTATCCTTGAAGTCAAGAACCACGCCGCTGCAAATGACACGGCTTTTATGTGTTAAAGTAAACATTCACCCGTCTGCTGTGTTATCACTGAAATAATATGTTGACTGTGTTTTAGTGTAGTGTTAAAATTGAGTTAACCTTGATCTGTAATTCAAGCAACAGAAGTAGGGTAGCAGATGGGTCAGGATTAAAACAGGTCACCTTAAGCTTGAGATTTCTTTTTATTAAACAGCTGTGTGTGTGTGTGTGTGTGTGTGTGTGTGTGTGTGTGTGTGTTACCAATTCTTTTTCCTCTCTCTACAGTTTCTGCTGTACTGTGAGGGCACTCGCTTTACAGAGAAAAAGCACCAAATCAGTATGCAGGTTGCAGAGAGTAAAGGCCTGCCCAAGCTCAAATATCACCTTTTACCCCGAACCAAAGGATTCACCACCACACTGCAGTGTCTTAAGGGCACAGGTGGCGTTCACAAATGCACACGCGCTCACAAAAACAGTATTCAAAACATATTTTTTTAAAATGTTTTGCTTACAGGCTGCTCTTCTTTCTCTTAACAGTAACTGCTGTGTATGATGTGACTCTTAACTTCAAAGACAACCAAACTCCCACTCTCTTGGGCATCGTCAACGGCAAGAAATATAAAGCTGATATGTCTGTAAGGTGAGCACCACTGATGCACAGGGTTTACTTTTGAATCATCACTTTTTTTAATAAGGCTTTGCGCTGCCAGCTGTTTCTTCAAGTAAAGCACAATAAATGAATTTTAAGCATTTTGGCCTCCTTCCAGTTGCATTTTGTCCTGTAATAATCAAGGAGACATTCAGACTGGCTAAGCTCCAGGACATTAGCTCTAATGGCCCAGGTGCTCCCCTGAGCTCGGAGCTTGTAATAGACAGATTACAGCACGAGTGTGATTTTACTTAGATAGAACTGAAAGCAGGATGGTGGAGGACCCCATCCCCAAGGTCAGATTGACTAGCGGCAGTTAAAAATGCAAGATATATTATAGTGACCTGGAATCACTTGTTATGATGATGGACGTTCACGTAGCAGAGGGGAAATGTGTTTTGGGAAAGGGAGACACCTGGCGGCGAGACGCTGCCACTACAGATCAGGAACTGATCAAGAAATGCGTTGTACATCTTATTACAGAGAAGGCTTTGAATTAACCTGATCTACGGTTTATGTAAATGTATTTTAACGGTGATTATTTTAGTGCGATTGGCTGTGATTATGCTTTACTTGTTTGTGCTGTGTTGAATGTGTTGAGCCCTTTGCAGACACTCATTAGCTGCTTGCTGTCATTTCAACAAGAATAATTTTTACAGCCAGAATTATGAGCAAGTGAGCCAGATAATAAACAGGTGAAAACCTGCAAAACAAACAATAGAAATTGTCATGAAAAGGATTAAAAAAATAAATAATTTAATGATATAAAACTATATCTTAAGTTTAAAAACATCCATGTAAAGGTCACAGCACTCCGCATATTGTTTTTATTACCTGCTTCTCTGTGTCAGTCACATTTCATATATTTGTTTTTCTTGTTCCTCTGCAAAATGGTGCATAAATTAAAGCACGCACTTCAAAAAGGTCTTCTTGAAGTGCTTCACTCTAGTTGCAGGATAACCAGTCATTCCTTGGGTGGGCCTGTTTTTGAATACTGAGGTCTGTCCAGCTTATTTGTATGTGGACACTGAAGCCAAACTGTGTATCCATTCCCGATGATTATTTACTCGTTTACATCCAGGCGATTTCCTGTGGAGGATATACCAGATGATGAGCAGGAGTGTGCCAACTGGCTGCACAAGCTCTACCAGGAGAAGGTCAGCTAACATTAAAAACTCCTAAAATCCCACATCACTGTCATGTTTGTACCCAAGCTAACACCAGACAGCAGTATTTTTTCAATTATTCTTTGAGTTAAGTGGTTTTCTGAAAAATGGATAAAAACAGTGTCATCAGAATTTTCCTCACGTTTCACATTGTTACTGAAAGTATTCACGTACGCACTTTTTTTTTTCTAAATATATCAAATTATACTAATTGTATCAAGTCCTGTCTCTTTTTTTAACTCTTAAACTTTTAAATTTAACTAAGTGAGAACACACTCAGACACCATAACCTGGGGATACTGAGCAGGTGACAAATTAAAGGTTAAACTAAAGCATCTTAATTAGGTGTCGGGTCATGAGAACAAGTCTCAGCCTGTACTTAAGAGGCATCCTTCCAAGAGACATTACCTCAGTAGGTGTTTTGATGATGATGGTGATATTATATGTAGGTCTATAATATCACATAAATGTTGATCTGGTGATGATGACTGACATCATGTTCATACTCCTCAAACGGTTCATTGCCCCCTCATGGCCTGTTGATACGAGCATTGCTATCCTGGAAGACCATTTCCATGGAGGATGTAAATGTTTCATAGAAAAATAAAGGTGATTACTTATGATGACCTTGTATTGATTTGCAGTGACCCTTAAATCTGTATATCATAGCAACACACTGCCCTCACAGCATAACTAGGGTTCTGTTTGTTTTTTTTAACTCTAGAATTTGCATCCTTGATCTTTATTTTTATCAGCTGTTGTATTTATCAGCAATCCTTGTTGTTTCATATCAAATGAAGCAGTTGTCTTCCCCATTTCCCAGGATGCTTTACAGGAAATGTACAACAAGGAAGGCAAGTTCCCTGGACCCACAATAATCCCACCACGCAGGCCGTGGACGCTGCTCAACTTCCTGTTTTGGGCAACACTGCTGCTTTCACCCCTCATCAATTTTGCCTGCGGAGTGGTTGTCAGTGGCTCCCCTCTACTAATTATTGGCTTTATACTCTTCCTCATCATAGGTAGGTCAAACTTTACCTTTTGCAACAGCTTGAATTTCATGTCGCGTGTGCATTTTGCAGTTGCTGTTCTGTTTTTGTTTTGTTTTTTTGTACAACTTGCACTCACAAAAAGTAATGTCTAATCTCTCTACTTCCTGTGGTTTTGATAAAGTACAAGTCCTAAACTGCTAAGCTACAGTTGAATTTACTACAAGAGTGAGTTTGAGCAGCACTCCATGGAGAAGTTTGCCAGTGATGGATCTGTGATTCAACCAATCACCTGCCCAGTATTTTTTTGGCAAATCTTGCCCTTTTTTTTCCCCACACAGTTTTGACTTCCCAGATCTGGTGGGTCCTGTTGGGTAAAACCTGCTCCGGGTAATCTGGCTCTCTCTCTTGATTGTTGTAAAGACTTGCCTTACTGTGACCTTTCATAGATGACTTTTGCAGACCAGTGGTACCAAGAAGAAAACTGATGCAGCTCGTTTCATTTAAAGCTCCTGAAGTTTCATGAAGGCCCAGTACTTTTTTAACCTGTCGTTTTGTTTTTTCCTCTTTGTTCTCCCTACAGCCTCTATAGCGATCCGCCGCCTCATAGGGGTCACTGAGGTGAAGAAAACAGGTTCCAGTTACGGCGACCAAGAGGCCAAGAAACAAAACTAAAGTGTAACTCCCTCCTGTGAATGGCCGTTTTTGTAGGCCACCCTGTGGTGTCTCACCCCAACCCAACTCCATTCTCCTCCTACTGTCGAGTCAGTTGGTAGGCTGGGGAGGAGTCCCAGCTGTGAAAACATAATAGAGACCAGAGTTAACAATTCTAATGGCACTAGGGTGAGGGAGTATAGAGGGTCTGGGGTCCAAGCTCTCTGGTGTATCACGGAACATAACGAGGGGGAGATGCAGTACTGTATTCCCCTTCATCTTTCTTAATCCAGCTACCCCCCCCCCTCCAGATCCCATTATATCTCAGTAACACCCAACGTTATTCTTCTAACATGTCCGAGGTCACACATACTACCGCTTCCTACCTCCACTTCCTGTCACAGTCATCAGCCAATGGGGAGTGGGTACACGCTGATTCTTTTTGCCCACAGAACACGAGCTGATCCATATTTGTTATTTCTAAGCCTCCATCCCAGTGGAGGTTCATTTCCATAACAGCAGTGTGCAAGATACCGGACGCCTAACCTTCCTTTTCTCACTGAGTGGGGCTTGTAATGGGACTTGGTGCCTTGAGGCCCAGCCTGGTTTTCCTTAACGGGGTCAACTTCACCCAAAATCATGCAGTTTACCATTTTTAGCTGTATATAGCCAGGCAGATAGTTATGGTTTTATATACCCTTGGGCACAGCTATACCAGTACAATGAAGGTGAAATATGACATGACTAGAAACAACAGAAGCTATACTGCATTCTTCAAGTGTAATTGGTAATTATTTCAACACAAGCAGTGAGATACGGTTCACCTTGTTTGTACTGGGGTAGCAGCAGAAGTATTTGGGCTCAGAATCTAAATGTAACATCATGTTTAGTGGTTCATATGTGGTAAAATCCCCGTTTCATTTTACGATCATAGTATTCGGACCCCTTTACATCCTGGTTTGGAAAGGCTGGTGTCAAACTACATCAAGGGCTCTGAATGTGAAAACTGTCCTTATCAAGGATACCTCCCATCTGTTACAGGTCTCATTTGTGGCCCACAGGACCCAAACGCACAGGCACAGTTCACCCCCCCCCTTTAATTTTCTTTTTGCATTTAGTAATTTACATACATGTTCTCATTCATTTTCAATTGACCTCCTAAATGTGATGTTAATTGAACCAAACGCTTGGCGCAGTTCAACATGCCACCCACCCCGATGCCAGTCATGACTCACTGTCAGTGGAGCCAGAATCAGAAAAGGGTCACCAACTGTCTTCATGTAGCCACACAGCTGAAAGCATATTGATTTGCTCTGCAGATGTACAGACTGTAGTGTTGATATTTTAACCTTTGCCTTAAGTCAAGCTTGCTCAGGCAAGGGATTGCTTATCTGCCACCCCTTTAAAAACATGCACCCACATCTTACCTCTGTCACCCTCTCTTCCCCTCATTACAGTGATGCATGGTGGAGCAGCATGCATTGGTTTGGTCTGATCCCCAAACTGAGTGAATAAGTTCAAATCTACTTCTAGTCTCTGAAAGTGTTTTTTTGTTTTGTTTTTAAAGGCGTCCTGTGTACATTAGTTAAAGAAAGCTGCTTATGCACACGCATTTCCCAATTTTTAGTATCCCAAATTTGCTTGTTTGCAGATGTGTCTCAGATTAACTGTTGACCGCTGCAAGGTCGAAAATAAAAACAATGGTAGAAAAACGTGAAGGGGATATTTTTGTCATGCTCTCTCCTTCCCTTCCCGTGCCACATGTTGTCATAATGTCTCAGCAGCTATATGTGTTCTTTTTCTTTTTTTTTTTTTTTAGTTATCTCTACAGATTTCATGCAAGCCTTAATTAGTGCTGCTTATTTTTAGTGTGAAAACATAGAAGCTAACCCCTGTGGTAGTGAAGGACAGAACGTACAGAACAAAAACATGCATACCAGTAAAGTTGGAACGTTGGCACAGATATATAATCAGCTCTTGTGAGGAAACCTGTTTCTAATCAGACCATGTTTTTTACACAAAAATACTTTGAAATGACTTTGAATATTTGTGAAAAGCTTTAGGATGCTTGCATGTTGTTGTTTTCTGTTTTCCATCAAATCCAACAGATGGTCCAACATATTTTTTTTTCTTCAACAAATCCTCTCATTTAGTAGCAGAAGAAGCTGCTGAGAAGTTCAAACCAGTACTTGCAAAAACTTTTTACACTGGATGTTTTTTTTGTTTTTTTTTTTAAGTAAAGAACTATTAATTTCTTTTTCTTTTTTCCCCTTTTCAGAGTTCTTAAATACGATCAAATGACAGTTAAAAATTTCCAACACTTTAGATTAGCTGCACGATTTTATGAAATCTCAAAGATACTCCAGTTAGTGGAACCTCTCGCATCAGCTTTTGTTTTTGTTTTCTACAGCTGTTTTTATGTTTTCTTCAATTTTAAACACTTGAGAACATTAAAGGATTTAATCACAAAGCAACTCCTACTCCTTTGACTCATTTGTGTGAGTTTGTCTGTGCATGTAGCACTTCAGGTGACAGGAGCTCAGTTTGATACCAGTTTAACCATTTCCTCCTCCCATCACTTCTCCATAAGCAGAACGTTCACATAGGCATCCATCCACCTTAATTCATCATGACAGAGCCACAATTTTCATTTGAGATGCAGTATAAAGTCACACAAGTGTGACGTAATGTGAGGACTGTGTAAAATGAACATATGTATATAACCTAAATGATGAATGTCACCTTTAGATATTGTAGAGATGTATTTAGCTGCTCTTTAGACCTTTTGAATGACACATTAACTTACAGATGTCCACGAGACATTTCGGTTATATTGTCACAGGAAGTGTGACAGGATATTGAGACTGTATAAATATGTACATAATGTAAATGATGACTATGAGATGCTCAGTTTTAGAAAAGGTATAGATGCTCTTCTGTTCTTTTACAGACAGCACCACGAGTTCAGGCTACCAAACATGAGTCTGAAGGAAAAAGCTACAGCAGACGGAAGATTTAAACCCAGCTGTCCTGGGTGCGGTTTACAAAATTATCTGCAAAGGTCATACTCAACACTCCGGAGCTGTAAATCATGTCAGCGATGCCTCTCTTCTAATTAAACCACAGATGAAAAGCTGTAGTCACAGAGGATGCTTACAAAGCTTTTTTTCAGACTTTGTAATTAATCATTGTTTCTTACTGTAGTCACTTACTTTTTGCATGATGTGCATTATTGCACAGTCACTGAATCGAGTTAATTCTGACTCAGGGACTCTTTTACAGACTGGCAATACAACAGCTGTGGCATTAACTCTGAACCTGAATAAAAAATGGCTTTCTGGGGAAATCAAAGCTGAAAAAGTGTGATTTTTGCTTAAGTTGTTTTATTGAAAGCCCCTTAAAACATTTTGTTTTCCAGCAACGACTTCAAATGGTCACAAATTCATCATCTAAAGTTAGAACTGGAAAAAATATAAATCAAGAAGACCGCTCTGAGAGGACCAATTCCATATTTTGCAATTTTACAAACCTGATCCAAAGGTTAACGGGCATTGCTTGTGCCAATAGTCCACCTCCCTGAATTTCATACAGCTTGTTTGTTGGCAATATTACATAAAAACTAAAAATGCACAACCACCTTTCACATGGTATAAAGGGAGCCTCTAACAGCACTGTGGAGTTTTTGTGCTTGTGTGTCTGCTCGCTAAATGTACATATTTTTACATATCCAGATATTTGTCATGTTTGTTGTGCTGTTAGAAAAGTTGCATTTGAAAGTACCTGCCATTAAAAAAAAAAAATGTTACTCTGTTGATGCTTGCTCTTCTGTAGTGCTAGGTACATGCTGAGTATCGCGATCCAAACTTTATTTACACCTCCGCAATGACAGTGTCACACTGATGAGAAGGAAAGAAGAAGGTTTTGAGGGTGTAAGCAGACAGTGGAATGCCATTATTTTCTTATTACTGAACAACTAACTCCATGCTATTGGAGAACACTCTGCAAGGGAGCTGACTCACATGCCCTGATATTTTAAAGCTTTTCCTCCATTTAAATTCCATTCAGTCACGTTTTTGCTGAGTTTGGGTCCCAAAATAATCAGAGCTGGTCCTGACAGGAGGGACAATCTGCTGCGACTGGTGTTTAACGTTAGGGTGGGTTGTGTCAAATAGAAAAGCTGCTCCAATTGATCACCAACAATTAAAACTTGTAAGAAATTCAATTTTTCAGGTGTTTAGTGAGGAAGAAAGGGTGTTCGATGTATGTTAACAGCATTAGATTTCCCGAACTTGTCTGTCAAAATGAACTGACCTAAAAATGTAGGACACAATACAATACTACAATTTACCAAGATTGCAAGAAAACAGTCCATTTAAATGTAGTGATTTTGCTCTCACAGCAATCACTCAAATGCTAGAATATGTTTGAATAAACTTTTTTTTTTTTACAATGTGCTGGATAGTTCACAAAATGAAAGTTATGTAATTCCATTATTGCCTCATGTATGCAGTATATTACGTATACAGGACTTTGGGGTTCTGCTGCTAATGTTTTCTTAAAAGAGCCCTTCAGCAGTCCGGAGCTGTTTTGGAGGAGCGAGAGTGTGTTTTGGCTCACCACTGTGTAAAAACCCAGAAGAGATCCTCATATACGCTCACTGAACTCAGGCTCTGTCCTTTAACTGCTCTGGCTCCTTGATGTAATTACACTGTTACAGACATGTTAACTGTGTGTGCTAATTACAAATATCTATATAATACCTCCCCCTAGTGAAGCGGTACTGGTTGGACTTTGACCTCTCATCAGACAGAGAGCTGAGTCAAACATTAAAGCTGAGGCTTCACTTCAGTTTGTTTGGGGAAAACAGGGATTTCAAATGTTGTGGATCAGCTTTAAATTTATATTTTAAGAGTTGGATGACAGTGTTTTAATGGCCCGCAGACCACATAAAGGTATGTAATACTTTTATTTCAGTCTTTTGAGGACAAATGATGTTTGTGTCCATAAAACATCTGGAAAGCTGATTTTATTTTAGTATATTAGTACTGCTAATATTAGTTCTTCCGTTGTGATTAAGAGAATTTCAGCAAATTGTGAAACCACTGGCAGGGCTTTGTGTCACATTCACCACTTGCATGCCAGGGTTGTGAAACTTTAGAGACATATTGTACTCTCTGCTGGCAGGGAACAAATACCATCTCCAGGAGCTGAGGATTGTCCTCTTGGGGCACGACTGGCTGGAGAAGAGTCTGACAGGAAACACCATCCTCGGCCGGCAGATGTTTGACATCAGCAGAGATGTAAAGATGTGTGTTAAAAGACAAGCTATTCTTGATGACGGGCGTAAAGTGGTTATGGTCAGTACCCCTGAAAGGTGGATCTGCTACTCTGTCCAAGACCCCAGCTTGGTAAATGTGAACATGGAAGCCTGCATGGACATGTGCCCGCCAGGACCTCATGTTTTCCTCATGGTTATACCTATCAGCTCTCACAGAGGTCGGGAATGGACAGTAGAGGGACCCCTAGAGCTGCTGAATGGCACCCTGTGGAAGAACACAATAGTAATATTCACAAGATGTGAACGGCTGAGAGGGGTGTCTGTGGAGAGTTACACTGCAAAATATGAGTCTCTGAAAATCCTTTTGGAGAAATGTATGTACAGATACCACCTTTTAGATACAAGCACTTGGGGAGAAGATGATCACACTCAGGTTGCAGAACTTTTAGATAAGATTGATGCAGTGACTGAAGAAAACATAAAAGCAGGAGGAGCTGGTTATTTGACTAAAAAAGATGAATTCTCCAGGATAACAGAGACACAAAGGAAAAAGGTGGAGGAGAGGGCGACTTTAAGGCGAAAGAATGTGGCGATGGTCAGAAGAACACTCAGATTTCTACAGGGTAAGGATCCCTTCAAGTACCTATGATGTAAAATTTCCCCACCAACAGGACAAATACAGGACCAAAACATCAGAGACATGAGCAAGTGCAGCAAAGAAAAAAAGAGAAGGAAAGAAAAAGAAATAAACCACCACAAGCTGACGGAAGTCATCATAAAATTAGTAAAATTGAAACAATAAATCGGGACACATTAACACTCAGAGATTCAACATTTTTACATGCAACAGACTAATCATTAACACACGACAAACTGTGATATTATTACCCATGTAGCTTGGAAAATCAGACCAGGTACAATCATTTATATAATCTGGTGGTTCACATGAGACGTTTGTGGCCAGTTTTAGAGTCAAACCCTGAAATAACTTTGTAGTTCCTCTCAGAGCCATTTATTTATTAACATGAATACAAGCGTTTTTGCATAGATAAGAGCCAAAAGCATAATTATGTAATTATAAATAAAGACATAACTATAAAACATATTGAATAATTCAGTTTTATTTATATTGCCCCAAATCACAAGTTGCATTAAGGTGCTTTATATTGTAAGGTAAAGACCCTACAGAGAAAACACCAATGATCAGACAATGCCCTATGAGCAAGCACTTGGCAACAGTGGGAAGGAAAAACTGCTTTTTAACAGGAAGAAACTTCAGGCTGAACCAGACTCAGGGAGGGGCAATCATTATCTGGCACGACCAGTTGGGGCAGAGGGGAGGGCGACAGGACAAAAGCCATGCTGTGGAAGAGAGCCACAGATTAATAATAACTAATGATTTAATGCAGAGTGCTGCATTACCACAGAGTGAAAAGAGGTGAGTCAAGAAGAACACTCACTGCATCATGGGAAGCCCCCAGCAGCCTAGGCCTATTGCAGCATAATTAAGGGAGGGTTCAGGATCACCTGATCCAGTCCTAACTATAAGCTTCATCAAAATAGTCAGACAGCTCATGAGAAAATGTACCTGCTAACGTTTCCTTGTTCCGCTGTGAGGATTGTTGAACAATTGTTCCACGTGACTTTTCATTTAAGTTCTTGAAATGTGAAGCTCATTGGTATTGCTTGTGCACCTTGTGTGCCAGACTTTTTCTGTCCAGTAAACTTTCTATTAATATGCTTTGATACCACACCGCAAACAGCCAATGATCCTCTGCACAGCTGTCAACTCAGCAGTCAGCAGTGGTTACATGTACTGAACCAGACTGAAAGATACACAGTACACAGTCTGCGTAGTTGATTTATTCAAATATGAAATATTTTATTTTTATTTTATTTTATTTATTTTAAGTGAAATTTTTAAATAATTTGAGATCCTGGATTTCTTATTTTCATAACCTATAAGCCACAGTCAATATAATTAAAGCGCAAACATTATTGAAATATTTAGATATACAGAAATTAATATAGTGAAGTTACCATGTAGAATAAACTTACCAAAAACCAAAGCAATCTTTTCACAATATTCAGTTTTTTAGATGCACCAGTAAAAAACAAGTTCAGGAAAAGGTCAATAAATTATTTAAAAAAATAAATCAGGAAGGGTCCCCTATATGAGTGTGTATTAAGATGGAGGTCACTGACTCAGCTGATCTTATCATCTCAGTCAGATTGTCCCAGAAACTTGACTGCTAACGGTTTGTCTTCTGTAGTTTTTAGCCAGTCTGCTAGAACAATGCAAAGACCTCTACAGGAGAATATCAAACACACATAAATATCTAAAATATTAAAATACTAATTGGAATGACTGGCGCTAAAAGATACTCAAATGGGTGATAATATTGCTCTTTAACTGCTGGACGTGTTAATACGTAAATTCATGTTAACAGTATCATCATATGAAAATAAATGTCAGGTATTCAAAGGTGTTCTTTGCTCTCCTCAAGCTGCTGGAAATCAGCTGATGTTATTACGATATCTGTGTTCTAATCACTTAGAACAAGTCTTGCTCCTAATAAAGGAAAATGCTCTCTTATCCAAACAACCTCATGCGACATCTAAAATTTGTCATTGTCATTTGCATGAAATTAATGTAAGATAAAAGTATATTTCTGAAGCTAACATTATCTAAATCTTGCATTTTTACACTACAGGAGAGTTTCCTCCCAATTCAGCACTTCGAATTCTGCTCGTGGGACCGAAGCAGGTCGGGAAGAGCTCAGCTGGTAACACTCTTCTTGGTGGTGAGGTGTTTTCTGCTGGACATCCAACATCACAGTGCACCGAAAGGGAGGGTGGTGCTGACCAAAAGCAAACAACTGTTGTTGACACTCCAGGCTGGCATGGGCGATACTGCTTTGAGGACACACCACAGGAAGTACAGCATCTGATTACCCACAGTGCATCCCTGTGTGCTCCCATCCCTCATGCCGTCCTGGTGGTCCTACGCGCCGATGAGACCTTCACTGAAAGCGACAGACTTAGAGTGGAGGAACACTTGAGCTTGCTCGGCCTCTGGGTGTGGACTCGAAGCATTGTGTTGTTCACCTGGGGAAACAAATTGGGAGTCACTCCCATTGAGGAGCACATCGAAAGATGGCCTGCTCTGCAGCAGCTTGTGGACAAATGTGGAAACAGATTTCATGTTTTTGATAACTCAAACAGGGTCAGAGACATTCAGGTTAGAGAACTATTGGAGAAGATTGAGGAAACAGTAGTGGAGAATGATGCCAGATACTTGGTGCAGAGATTCATGAAGCTCCAGGAAAGCAACAAAAAGTTGGATCAAAGCTCCAAAAAGACTGTGAGGCAGCTGAAGAAGGTTAAAGCAGAGAATGATCTCCTGAGGAAAATAGCCGAGGAGAAGGAAAGGATGGTAGAGGACACGATTAAGATAGATAAGGAGAAAGACGGACAGATTGAGGCTTTGAAGGCAACAAAAGGCAACGAGAAGTGGTTAAAGAAAGACTATGAAGAAAAGATGAGCATTTTAAACACCCAAAGCACTCAACTGAATCAGGACATTAGGGAGAAAGACCAAATGATTAAAGGTCTGAGTGAAAGGAGTGCTGTGAAAGATAATGTCGTAAAATCTACAAAACAAAGGAGTGAGGAGGACAAAGAAAAGCTAGAGGAAAAGGTGACGGAGAAAGAGCAAAAGATTGCAGCATTAAAGAAAATGTGGGAAAAGAAAGAAAAAGAAATGGAGCAAATGATGATGGATCACAAACAAGAAGCGATGGAGCTCAAAGAGATGAATGGACAGCTGAAGAAAGAAAATGAAGATACAAAGAAAATGCTGAAAGCAACTATTAATGGGATGAAGAGGCACTATAGAGAAACAGAAACTGATGGGACAAATAAGATCAACACTGTGTACTTTAATAAAGGTGACCACAGGAAATCTGTGACAGACCTAAAGTCACTGGAGGAACTTAGCAGAAGACCAAAATGGGCATTCACAATACCCTCAAATCACCACCAAGATGTCATCAAACACAGTGAGTATGACAAATTGATCCTGACTCTGATTATGATGAGTGTACTCTACACGAATGATAAATGTCATTCGTTACGTTCCAGAAAAAGAACAGAAGAGCCTGGATATGCAGGACAGCAGTGCCACTCTTCAACAGAAGGTGAGTAAAATTGGGGGTTGACCTGAAGAGGCCAATCTGCCCATGATGAACACACAAAACCCTCTTGATAAGACTAAGCGCTGAAGAAGTTATCTTTCTATGTGATCACAAGGAACTTTGCAGCTCTTCTAAAATGCATTGTAAAATTTTTCATATCTGTGGCGCAACAGAAAATCTGTGTTACTTTTATCCAAACCACAACAGTTTGATTTATTCATTTATGAAATGTTTTTGAGGCATTGGCAAGGCATTGGACTCTGGAATTTCTACCATTAAAGTCACACCACTAACTTAGTAATGAATATATAAATGAATGAATGAATTATTTAACAGAAATTCTGAAAGGTATTTCAGACTTCCAGAACATTACACCGATTCAAATTTTTTATCCTAGCACATTCTAAGTTTGGAGGACCCAATTCTTTCCCTGATGAATAGTCATCATGAAGTTTTAGGATAAAGAATTTATATCCATTTCACATTTCAGAATTACTGCCCAAATCCATATTTATGTGTTTACGTCTCCTTTATCTGTTTCAGGTAATCCACCATGGCCTTCAGTTGCTCTTGCAAAAATAAAATAAAATACTGTATTTAGTATACATGACACTGTGCATTAAATTACTCAAAGGTGGCACAGGACACTAATTTTTCTTTCTTCCTACAGAAAGAGTGCGCAAACCCAGAGCGGCGACTTGAGGCAGGCTGGACTTCATTGTGGCTCAGAGCTGGAGGTGCGGCTGTGGGAGCTGCAGTTGGAGCCTTTGTGGTCTCATCCAGGGTAGCTACAGGAATGAATGCCAGGTCAGCTGGCGGGGCTGCAGCTGGCGCTCTATTGGGCAGCTTATTGGTCCAACAAATTAGAGCCCTGGAGGAACTGAATCAACAGACCTGAACTTCCTCTAAGACGTGTGAGTCACATTTCTAATTACTGCTATGATGTTGGTAATGCTTGCGCTTTTGTTAGACTCCTGTACGGCCACCATGTTCACTCAGCAGCCTTCTCAAAGCTGCAAGTGCTCTCATATCCTGAACTGGAAGTTAAGGTAGCTAAAGTGTCTGTTATGTGAATGTAGATTTTAGCTTTATTGTAGATCTTATAGAGATTGTTATATGCTGTATATTTGGAAATCGTGTCAGATGTTAATGAATTACAGAATTACAACTTCGAATACTGGACTTCTCGTTTTTCAGTCTTGACTCCAGCGAGCCCCCTTTTTTTGTTTTGGTCCAAAGAATTCAGTGTCCTTACTCCCTCATCCATTAAAGATTTGTCCATAAGTGTGGTGTGTGAGAAATGGCCTGCAGGGACCCGTAAAGTATTGATTTATGAATTATGAACTCTAGTGTCTTCATACAAAAAAAGAAATTAGTTTACCACTGAAACTACTACTCATCCTCTGAGAACAGTTGAGTAAATAACCCTGATTACATTATCATGTTATCTCAGGACCAGAGTCCTGGGAGAACACATACAATGACCAGTCACTAAGGACTGGAAGTTCTGCGGATAGACAATCCTGTAACTGTATAACATGGACAGGGAAACGGCAGCTCTCATGAGAGGTACGTGAGCTGCAAAAACAAAACACGGTAGTGACTGAATCTTTACACTGCATGATTTTATCTGCTGCATGTTAATAGCAGTGGAGTCAGACTGGAACAGATGCAGATGCCAAAAACATATGTCTTAGCAGATTTTATGCTTCAGGTCTGGTTTGAGACAGCAGCAGTTTTAACATGGATTCTCTGTATGGAAATATTTGGTATCTTAAAATAATCATGAGTCAGCAGATTTTTAGAACATTTTCTGTTCACCAACCATTGATCTGCCAGAAGATTTTATAGATCAAAGGTAAGGCCTTTTTTTTCCCCACACACTGATATCTGATATGTGTGTGTGCGCATGTATTTATATATATATATATATATATATATATATATATATATATATATATATATATATATATATATATATATATATATATATATATATACTCAGAACAAAGGGGTGAATGGGAATTGAGGCGCCAGGGGAGGGAGCTCAGGACAGCATTGAAGATGGTGGAGAGTTGGTGACGTAATCCACCTCTTCTGTTCAATGATGGTTGTTCACAGTGGACATAGATGGCTTCTTTTACTCCTCTTTCAAACCATCTGTTTTCTCAGTCCAAAATGGGAATATTGGTATTCTCGAAAGAGTGCCCTTTATCCTTCAGATGCAGATGTACAACTGAGTCTTGTCCCATCAAGGTGGCTCTTCTATTTTGTGCCATTCGTTTTTGAAGCGGCTGTTTGGTTTCTCCAATGTAGAGGTCCAAGCACTCTTCACTGCACTGGACAGCATATACTACATTGCTTATCTTGTGTTTGGGGGTTTTGTCCTTGGGATGGACCAGTTTTTGCCTTAGTGACTAGGTTTGAAGTATAATGCGATGTCATGCTTGGAGAAAATTCTTCCGAGTTTCTCTGACAAGCCTGCCACATAATTGATGACAATGTTATTCCGCTTGTGATTCTTATTCTCTCTAGTTTGGGTTTGACCTTATTTCCTGTGCATTTTGGCTGATTTGATGATTTGTGATAACCACATATTTTAAGGGCTTTCTTTACATGTGTGTATTCCTTTTGTTTCCCTTCTGCCCGTGTTGCAGTGGGTGGTGGGAGTCAAAGAGTAGGTACTGGTCTGTGTGTGTGGGCTTCTGGTAAACTTCAGTGTTGAGGCTTCCATCTTCCTCAATAAGCACTGCACAGTCCAGAAATGGTAACCTATTATCCCTGGTGTCCTCCCTGTTAAAACTTATGTATTTATCTACTGAGTTGATGTGGCGAGTGAAGGTTTCTAATTCTTGGGTTTTGATTTTGACCCAGGTGTCATCCACATATCTGTAGCAGTGGCTAGGTGGTATCTCTTTGAAAGGACCAAGAGCTTTACTTTCCACTTCCTCCATATAAAGGTTGACTACAATGGGTGACACTGGGGAACCCAAGGCACATCCATGCCATCTGGATTCAGTGCAAGATTACGGACCATGTTGGTAAAATCTGTGGAGATTTCAATGTGATGGGGTGTGTTACCTACAAGCGGAGATAAGATGATAGCAAGGTGCTTGGAAATGTTGTAGGTGAGTGTTTGTTACAGTGGCAAGCCTTTCATAGCTATCATACTATCACCATTAGGTGAGACAGGACTTTGTGGCAAAGCTAGGTATTGGAAGGGCTCATGTGTTGGTAATGATATACCTCCCAAGGTTAGTGGAGCTGGTGAGCAGTCTGTTGGTGACTGAACTGACTACTAAAGGTTGAAGATGATAACAGTCTCTCTGAGTCCCAGGGGATAGCAGCAGACTCAACCTGATATGTCTGACCCTGAAAACTGTCATAATGAGCCAGAAATGTCTGTATTAGTGATGTGTCGCTCGCAAAAGAGCCGGCTCTAAGAGCCGATGTTTGGTAGTGAATCAGAAGAGCCGACTCCCGGTTTCTCATTAAGCTCTGCTCACAAACCTGAGGACAGGGGCAGAACTGATGGGCACGCCATGCAGACAATCACACAGGGGGACATGGGATTATACCATTAAGTTAAAGCAGAGGGGGAGATAATTGTTTCACCATGTGTGGTCATAGTCCAGGTACAAACAGCGGCTGCTAAAACACGTGAATATGAGGGATACTCGTAAAAAAAGCAGCATTTGGCTGCAATTCAAGGAAATTGGAAATAGCAGAGCAGAGTGCTGTCATTGCAAATCTAAAATTACAGTGAGTGCAGGTTCCACCACAAACCTGCACCGACATATAAGAACTGTCCATCATTTGGTGCAGTTGGAGGAGAGAGGGCAAGCTAGGTCTCCGTCTAATGACCCTGGTGAGTCTGGTCCCAGACAAACAACTGTTGTGGCATACCCCGCCCTCCCCAAAACTGCAACTATAACCTGTCCTACTGGAACACGAAGCAAAATAAGTCAGTGTGTTTGTTTGTCCTGTGTTCCATTAAAAGTTTATTTAAAATGTTAAACAAAGTAAGATTTTTTTTTAACAGGACAAAATAAAGCAGTTATAAACTTTATCATAAAAAGAGGGCATCTCAGCACACAAACCATGCATTTTTGCTTATTTAGGCTAAAATATGAGGCTACAAAAAAAAGTAAAGAGCCGTTCAAGAGCTGAAAGAGCAGGCTCCTCTTAAAAGAGCCGAACTTCCCATCACTAGTCTGTATATCTGTCCCACTGCTGCCCTCTAGTGGTTGGGGTGTTTGGACAACAGGTGCACTTAATTGGCCTCAGCTTCAAGGGCTACAGGACTTTGACTGCGGCTCACAACGGCCCCATCGATGACGCATTCTAGTCTCTTTAATAGTGACAGGCCCTGAACATCCTGTTCCAGTACAGCTTGGCTGGTCAGATGTTCAACACAACCCTCTTCTTTGTCTCCACTTAGCTGAGTAGCATCGAGTCTGTTGACAGGTCCCGAGCTGGTAGCAATGAGGTAAGCTTCATTAGCTGTGAGCAAGGTGTAGCCTTTTCTTTATGTTCCAGACCATTCGCCTTCTCTCATCGGCCCACATTGTGCTTGTCTAAAACACCTGGGTTGGCAGTGCTGTACTCTCTAGACTTGTGCACCCTCTTCACTGGTCACCTCGCCTCTTGGTCAAACACTGGAACACCCCCTCGTTCCAACAGCAAGCAGTTATTA
Organism: Pterophyllum scalare; assembly: GCA_024447675.2. Lineage (NCBI taxonomy): Eukaryota > Metazoa > Chordata > Actinopteri > Cichliformes > Cichlidae > Pterophyllum > Pterophyllum scalare. The sequence goes on from JAMQGT020005867.1 coordinate 22,767, forward strand.
TGGGCCTAAAGTTCAGCATCTCTGGATCAGCGCTGGCCCATCCAGGAATGGCCTGCTGATCCCGGACGAGCCCGCGCAATCTGTTACCGGCCCCGAGTGGTGTGGTCACCATACTAGTAATACAGTCTGAAAGAATATAGTAATTGGGTCAGAGCAATGACTACAATGGAGTGCTGACATTCACGTCCAGATTGCAACTTTAATTGTCATGAAACAAAAGTATGCAGCAGTGTATAATACATTATTGCCATTAGGTATTTGCCTTACATTTACAATTGCACAAGTCACCTTTCATCTCAGTAACTCTCCAACTGCCATCATCACCAGGCCACAGTGAAACATACAGCAATACTCAGCTGTATAATTCATGGGTTTTTTTCCTTAACCGTACACTGCTTGTACTTCAGTATTTTACTCAGAACAACTTTGAAATACTTAGAAAAATACACAAGAAAAATATTTGAATATAACTGCAATTAATCAAATACAGGTTCAACACACTTTCTGGACAACTTACTAATGTTATGTCCTTACCAAAACTTATTTGAAGTGTCATGTGGGAGCTATATAAATGATCAAGAGTGCAGATTAATCACTGTGAAAACAAAATAAAACAATACAGACTCTAATGAAGATGACGTCTTGCACTGTTTCCGAAGTGTGGGCAACTTTCCTGCCAGTCCTCACTGCGACTAAATAATGATATATAAACTTATTAAAGTGCATACAAATATAACAGTTACACATACTGATATAACAACAAAATATGACTTCACAGAGTTACGTTTTGGCAGATTAACCATGTACTAACCTGAAAGAATATAACAATTGGTCAGAGCAATGATCACGATGAAGCCCTGCCATTCACATCCAGATTGCATCTGAGGTCAACGGGAAGTCCCCCAGAAAGAGCAACCTGACTGGCAACTACTCCCACAACAAAGGTTACACTTTGTTCTTAATAGCTCTATACCATTAAAACTCATGAAAGCACTTGACAATGACATGTTAAAATGTCTAGCGTGAAAGATTATACAAAATCCAGTCTATTTAAATGCACTTACTGAATAACAAAGTAATTAAAAATATTGGGGTGACACAGTTTTAGGTGCATTTGTGTATCACAAAGTACTATTTCCAACTTGCATTACACACAGCAGCAGATAAACAAATATATTCATGCATTTATACATTTACATTTTTTATTGCACTCGATATACCAAGAATAGTTTTATAAAAAACTTAAAGTCAAAACTGTTGTATGCTGAGAAAACAAAAATCATCACTATTTTCTATGGTAAATTATGAGGCTGATGTGGCTAAGGTGTGTGTCCCTGGGCAAATACTGAAACCCAAAGTTGTATCATGTTGTATCATCGTGTGTGATAAAACCCCCACATAATTCAAAAATAAACAAAATAATAAGAATAAATATACAGAAGAGATGAAACTATGGAAGTGATTATTTTTGTTTAAGGTAAATTAAACTCAAAATTCTGCTTCGTATTTTGGTGAGTTTATATCCATAAATGAGAGGATTCACAACTGGAGGGATGAGGAGAAATTCAATAGCGATGAGGTTCTGGAGGCTTTGAGCTAAATCTGTGGAGCCAAATCGCATATACATCAAATCAAAAACTATTACAACCAAGAGTGTGATTAAAGAAGTCAAATGGGGCACACAGGTCTGCATAAACTTTGCCCTGTCTTCTTTGGACCTTGCGCATGTTTTAATAAGATGCATGTAAGTCCACATTATGAAAAAGCAATGAAAAACATAAATGATTATTGTTGTATATGAAACAACACTAATTGAAAGGGTGTCTGTGTCGGTGCAAGCAAGTTTAACAATTACCCAGTTCACACAAAAGAGTTTCTTGATGTTTGATCCACATAATTTGAGTCTTGATGTTAACACGACATTGATGGCAAAAATGCATAAAGGCGTCAGCCAGGAGAAACACACCAGCTGAGAGAGCCTCCTCTTTAGTCATGAAAGAGTGGTAGTGCAGAGGTCGACATATAGCCAGATACCTGTCAAAGGCCATAACAGCTAAAATGGATGCTTCACAGCAGGCACATGAGTACATGATAAAAGCCTGTAAAAGGCACCCTTCATATGAGATTGTTTGAGAAGATGAGAGCAGATCTGAAAGGAATTTGGGGTAGAAACCTGTGGTCCCATAAAGAGCATTAATGCAAAAGCTGCTCAATAAAATGTACATAGGTTCATGCAGGTTATCATCTGAGCTAATGATCACAATGAGAGAGATATTGAAAAATAAAATCACACAATAATACATTAGTGTGAGCATGAAGATGGTGAGTCTGATATTCATTGACTCATTTATCCCTGAGAGAGTGAAGATTCTCACAACAGAAACATTATCCATAATCATAGAGGAAATACTCAGAATTTAAAATGTTCAGATTCTACCTGTCGAGTGTTTAACACGCAGAGTGAGCAGCTGCACTGTGCTGTCTCTTCTGACGCTGCTCTAATTCAGCTTCATCTATTAATAAACACTTTGATGATGAAACAATAGCATTTGGGAATTCAAATTCAGATCGCAGGTCCTGCAAAAACTCTTTTTTTTTTAGGTCTAAGTTTGCATGCAACTGCAGTAACTGATTGATTCTGAAAATTGTGAAACTATGTAATTAATGGATTAACTTAATGTTTAATTAATGCAATATAATTAGATTGTTCATATTTTATTCCAGAGTTTCTATTATTTACATGCTTAGATAGATGTGAGACACTGTTTTCAGATTACCTGGCCTGGCTGATATAGGAAATTATTTTAAAGTGGGGGTTTTTGTTATTGTACACAGTTAAAAAAAACAAACATACAAATAAATAAATAAATAATGAATGGCTGGATAGATAGCACGGTGGCGCAGTGGTTAGCACTCACAGTTAGAATACCATCAAGAAGGTCTGGGTTCGATTCCACCTTGGCCCAGGCCTCTCCCTTTCTCTGTGTGGAGTTTGTATGTTCTCCCCGTGCTTGTGTGGGTTTCCTCCCACAGTCCAAAGACATGCACTTACTGGGGTTAGGTTAATTGTCTACTCTAAATTGCCCATAGGTGTGAATGTTAGTGTGAAAGGTTATTTGTCTGTGTTGGACAGGTTGGTGACCTGTTCAGGCTGTACCCTGCCTCTCACCCTATGACAGAAAGGGCTCCAGCCCCCCCCCCCGCAACCCTGAACAGGATAAGCAGAAGTGAATGGATGGATGACTAGATGATTGAGAAATATGGCCCAAAAAAACAGAGTTCCCACTAACCTATGAAATCTAGTTTTCTTAAAAGTAATTTTGAGTTCAATTTCTTAAATTTTACTTTCAAAAAAGTTTTTCTTACTTTTTTTAAGTCAGTCTAAGTATATACTTTAAAAATGACTTCAAGCAACATATTTCTCCTACCTAATAAATTTAAGAAAAGTTTAAAGTTTAAAGTAAGCTAGCTTGCCACTCACTAGGTTCACATGTTGCAGACCTCACAGCACCTGCACCTGCTCTACACCTTCCCTCCACTGGTAGTGGTCTGCATTTTGTTACCTACTATCCAACCAGAGAGACATGCTATCCTTTGGCTTTTGGTGTTAGTGGCCCTCATTCAGTTTTCGTGCACTCTCTAAGGCACCCACCAAACAGTAAATCATACATTGGAGGAGAGGAGAGCAACAGATGTGTGCAGACTATGACAGACAAACTTAGGGAATGGCTGAGAGTCCCAGGCCTCTAAAAATAGTAAGGGCACTCCTCCATCCTTTGCTTTATTTCAGTTTGACCACAGTAAGCCCTGGGGCAAAGGTGAAAAACAAACAATCCTGAATGAGAGCATTGACACAGAGTTAGGTGTGGTTCACTGAATGAATATTTGATACCACAATCTAGTAAAATAAACATATATTGTTACCCCTCTTTTCTCCCCCTTTTCAAAGATTACAACCAGAAATCACACTCGAGTGAGTTCCTTCATATGGCATGCAGGATCAAGGTCAAATCAATGTTGGCGATCATTTCAATTCAGTTACTAATTCACTTATTACTTCTCATTTTTCAAGTTTCAAGTTTTCATCAGCATTTAAGAAGTTTGAATTCACAAGATAAATGTGCTTGATTTTCATCTCTGTCATTCACAAATGTACCGCTGGTCCATAAGCATGTACTGACCAGCGCTGTAGATCTACATGTAGAATGACCAAGTGTCAAATATATATAGCAAGAAATACATTTTTAACATCAAAAGAAGTTTCAATCATACATCGAAAAACATAAGCTTTATGTTAATAGGAGCCCTGAGAAATATATGTATATATATATATATATATATATACATATACACACACACACACACACACACACACACACACACACACACAGGTTTCTTGCCAGCATATGCTTGCTTATAGGTGTTTTGACTGTTGGGTTTTCTCTGTAATCACAGCATGGTCTGAATTGAAATACTGTGCAGGACCATCAAGCTCCCAGGCAACTTATATATAAATAATATGGAATATGAGCGAAAAAAATATAAGTGAAGCCATTCTGGCTCAGATGTTGCTCGGATTAACAAGGTTCGCGTCAGGTGTTGAGGAACCAGGTTATACTGATGATAAGTTGACTACTGGAACTAGATGGATATGGCATAAATGGACATGAGACAGGAATGAGGAACTGCTGGAATGCTACTACACAGGTAATCCCAGTGAGTGGGGTTACAGAAGAGGATGTGGGATCTATGGAATCTTTCAACATCAAAAGAACTTGTAGCTCAGTCTTTCAACATCTGCAAGAAGTAACTGCTATCACAACTAGAGATTGACGAGGTACAACACAAATGCTACGACAAGAGTGAGCCAGGACAACAGGTCAGGGCGGAGATATCATCATCCCCACACTTTGGGATTGTTTACCAAGCCCCAATAACAACTGGTATGTTGAATGCCAGAGCAGCTGACCTGAAAAACAAGATCATGGCTAAGATGGAAACCTAGATCCCCCTGAGGCCAATTACCAAGACAACATGAAGTTCCCTCCAAAAGTCTACCAGACAATGCGATTGAAGCACTACAGACAATCCCTACTTTGACCACCGCTGAAACCAATCAGATGATGTATACCACGGCAAAAGTGATCCTTGAGATGCTTGTTTATAAGATGAACAGACACAAGAAGAAGTGCCCCCCATGGAAAAGATGGCTAGAGGCTAAGATCAAGACAGCAAAGAGGGAAGATAGCCAACTATCAGACTGCAGAGAAATATGATGAAGAAAATGGCGCCTAAGAAGTACAGCAAGCTGAGACCTTAGCAACTGCCAAGCAAAGAGACAGAAGCCAGGAGAATAAACTAGATGTTCTCCACTGAACCATCCAAGGTGTACTCTCAGTGGCAGGGAACAATATGAGAACAGCACCCCCACCAAGGCTGGAGACAGAGCAATACTGGAAGAGCATATGGGAGAAGAATGTAGCACACAACACCAATGCTCAGTGGCTAGTGGATCTAAGAGAAGACCACAGCAACCTCCCCAAACAGGATCCAGTAACCATCACAGTATCAGACATCCAAGAAAGAGTCTCACATATTTAGAGCTGCAGACCAGGCCCTGACATAATTCACACCTACTGGCTAAAAGACCAGCTAACTGCACTCCATGAGCGCCTGGCAGCACAAATGAATCAGTTGCTAAAGGCTAAGACACACCCAGAATAGTTGACTGATGGCCGGATTGTCCTGATTCCCAAGGATCCCCAGTAGACAGTCCCTGTCATGGTTTGTGAGGGTGTGTCTGTGCTTTCTCCCTGCTACAGGTTGGGTTGGGTCTGGCTGTTCCACACCTCCAGGGGCAAGGTGTGGATGCTGTTCCATGCACCTGCATCCCATCTGGTGATCATGCTGGGTATTTATGGTCCTTTGGAAGCTCCTGCTCCTTGCCAGAGAGTGAGCGTTCAGTTCAGGTGTAACTCAACTCACTCTACCTGCTTAACCCTATAATTCTGGGCGATCGCTGCTAAAGCACCTGCTACCTGCCCCTACTAGTAGGTAAGAGCTGATTAAGACCGAGCGTATCACCGCTGGGGTGGTTGATCAAAGGAACTTTAAATTACTGTAATTATGTGACCGTTTGTCCTATCAGAAAAATTCAAACAGTTTCTGAAAGCTGAGAAATTGCGCTACACATCTAAAATGGGGTTATTATGGTACTTTTTGCTGGAAGTCCACGAATGGCGGCATTTTTGAAGTACTCTGTGTCACAGACGACATGTTTGGTGTTATAGGATTTTAATGGTGTGGATGCCATTTTGTTTCTAATCTACCTCTCCTCTCACATAGAGATCATCCCTGTACACTGTGCCTGCCAGACCAGCTTGAATTCATGCAATATCTGTTTATGTTCGGCTCCAGTGTCTCCAACGTTTATGATTGAATGTGTGTTTGTTTCTCCTCCAGAAGCCTTTATCAGGAATTCAATGGGGGATGTAGAGACCAACAACTGCACAAGTCACCATCAAGTGCCAGATTTACCAAGGAGATGCCCTGTCCCCACTGCCTGTTCTGCACAGGCCTGAACCTCAGCCAGATCATTAACAAGACTGGCTAAGGATACTGACTACGGAATCAGCCACTTCCTCTACATGGATGACATCAAGCTGTATGCCAGGAGTAAATGAGATATTGATTTACTGATCCACATCACTAGGATGCAATGACAGCAATGACATTGGAATGTCATTCGGACTGGAGAATTGTAGTCAAATGGTAACAAAGAGAGGGAAGATAGTCAGAACTGAGGGGATTGCACAACCAGAAGATAACATTGTAGACATTGAAGACAACTACAAGTACCTTGGAATCCCACAGACAATCGAGGATTATGAATAGGCTGCTAGGAAAGGTGCAACCACCAAGGACCTGCAGAGAGTAAAGCAAGTCCTGAAGAGTCCACTGAATGGGAGAAAAAGATCTGAGCATCAACTTCTAGGTCCTGCCCAGCTGGGATAATAAGTTAGACAAAGGAGAAGATAGAAGCCACTGATGTTAGGATAAAAAAAAGCTCCTTACCATGCATGGAGGGTTTCACCCCAAATCCAGCACCCTGAGACTGTGCGCTAAGTGGAAGGAAGGAGGCCAAGGACTAGTGAGTGTCAGAACCACTGTCCTGGATGAAACAACAAAGATCCATGAGCACATCAAGAAGCTGGCCACAAATGAACATGTGATTAGTGAGTACCTCAGGCAGCAGAAACCCAAGAAATAAGAGAAGATAGAACAGGAACCATCATGGAAGGACAGGCCTCTGCATGGTATGTACCACTCGCAGATAGAAGAAGTGGCTAATATTGAAAAATCCTACCAATGGCTAGACAAAGCTGGACTGACAGACAGCACAGAGGCACTAATTATGGCAGCACAGGAAGAAGCTCTAAGCACAAGATCAATAGAGGCTGGGGTCTAACACACCAGACAAGACCCCGGGTGCAGGCTGTGCAGAGATGCCCCTGAGACAATCCAGCACATAACAGCAGGGTGCAAAATGCTAGCAGGCAGGACATACATGGAATGCCATAAACAAGTGGCTGGCATAATACACAGAAACATCTGTGCTGAGTATGGCCTGGCAGTCCTGAGGTCAAAAAGGGATACACCCCCCAAGGGTGGTTGAGAATGACAGAGCTCAGATCATGTGGGACTTCCAGATACTTACAAACTTGTGATGGCTAACCAACTGGACATAGTACTGGTGGAAAAACAGAGGAAGAAAGCCGTAGTGATTGACATTGCAATACCAAGTGATGGCAACATCAAGAAGAAGGAACATGACAAGTTTAATAAATACTAGCTGGACACACTTACCCCTTCATATGAATGGTTCAGTGTGCATTACACTCTAGATATGTATTTACAGCAAGAAACTAGAATATAATAGTTTTATTTTTTAAAACAAACATGACATTTTTGTGAAATTATGTTACACTTGTGACTGTATTTTTACAGTGCAGGGGCCAGCCACTGTGTGAATTTCTAACTTATAAAGCAATCAGTTCTTACTTGCTGCATCTCTGGAATTCTTTTGCAAATTGTGAAACTGATATTCTGTTAAAAGTAGACAGGTTTGATATATTTTCTAAATTAATAGATGATAGATTAATAAATGATATAAGTGTACAATGAGCAAGGCCACAGAAGTAACCAAAAAAATGGATGAACTAGTATTTGAGCCACAGTCAACTTGTCAATCATCAAACAACATTTTATGGTTAAGAAAGAAAGAAAGAAAGAAAATATCAGGCTGCCTTTTAAGAGAATTTCTACCCCTCTACTGTAAATGACAACCTGTTAGTTACAAATCAGTCTCAGTTCAGCGAAGTTAGATTTGATGTGGTAATGTGTGTGCAGAGAGGAAACAACTCTGACTTAATTGCAGTAAAGACCAGAGGTGGAACGGTCAAAATCTACATCTTTGATTTGTAACTGTACAGAGAAAATGTTAAATGCAAACCAAAAAAAACAAAAATGTCTAAGTAACAGGACATGCTCTTTCAGCAGGATAATAATCCATAGGTGCTACATGCTGATGCTTATTATTGTTCCAGATATTAAAAGATCTTTTGAGAAGCCTACTTGTCTTAATGTGTTGTATTGTCAAAACAATAAAATAAAAATAAATAAAACAATAAAAAATAAAAACGATGATATACTATACAGTAAATATCTTCAAATATTTGATGATTTGGTCAAATTTGAGTAGGCGAGAGTTCTTTTTACTGACACTCAGTTGTTTACATGACTGTGAATCAAGTTAATTCAGAAAGAGTTGTATTTGTATTGTTACATATATTTATGTAACTATAAGATGCTACATTGTTGGTTGATCTCATAAGGCCTGGTGTTATCCGTTGTGTAAAACACAATAATGTACATTTTTGATGATGGAATTTACTCTCCTTTTATTGCTGAATAAGAAAGTCTTATCATTGATGGGAGTCATTTTCTTTTAAAATAAACTACACCCAAAATTCTGTTTCGTATTTTGGTGAGTTTGAATCCATATATGAGAGGATTCATAACTGGAGGGATGACGAGAAATTCAATAGCAATGAAGTTTTGGAGGCTTTGAGATAAATCTGTGGAACCAAATTGCTTGTATGCTGGATCAAAAAGCATTACAACTAAAAATGTGATCAAAGAGGTCAGATGGGGCACACAGGTCTGCATAAACTTTGCCCTGCATTCTTTGGACATCACAGTTTTTTTCAGAAGATGCATGTAAGTCCAAATTATGAAAAAGCCATGAGACACATAAATGATAATGGTTGCATACGCAGTGATGTTCTTTGAAAATATGTCAGTTTCAGGACAAGCAAGTTTAACAATTAACCAATCTAGACATAAGACTCTCTGAATGTTTATACTACATAACTTGAGTCTTGATGTTTGCACAGCATTGATGGAGAAAATGCATAAAGGTGTCAGCCAGGAGAAACACACCAGCTGAGAGAGCCTCCTCTTAGTCATGAAAGAGTGGTAGTGCAGAGGTCGGCATATGGCCAGATACCTGTCAAAGGCCATAACAGCTAAAATGGACAAATCACAGCAGGCAAATGAGTACATGATAAAAGCCTGTAAAAGGCACCCTTCATATGAGACTGTTTGAGAAGACGACAGTAAATCTGAAAGGAATTTGGGGTAGAAACCTGTTGTCCCATAAAGTGAATTAATGCAAAAGCTGCTCAATAAAATGTACATAGGTTCATGCAGGTTTTCATCCAAGACAATGAGCAGCACAATAGAGATATTGAAAAATAAAATCACACAGTAATACATTAAAGTGAGTGAGAAGAGGGGGACTCTGAAATCCATTGTCTCATTAAATCCTAGATAGAATGAACCTTCTTACATTAGACACATTATCCATGATCGGAGAAAACATCTATCCTCTTGGTGTAACAACATGTGAATGTACAAAGCACAGATCTGCTATATTTACGTCTCTAACAATGTCTGCACTCCCTCGGTACCTCCTGTTAATTATTACCTTTGGTTCAACAACTGGAACTCAACCTCTGTTGGTCTACTGAAAAAAAATTAGAATTGATCAAAGTAGAAATAATTTTTGAGTAATTATATTAATTATAATAAAAGAGGGTTCAAAGTTCAATTTTGTACTTTTCCAGGGTGCCTTGTTCAATCCCATTTTAAAGTGATGGCAAGAGCATACTTTTTACATTATTTTGCTGGCTATATTTGATCATGTGCAGTTGCACAAAGTGCTACATGACTATATGGTGGTGTTTTCATGTGACAATATCCTTAAATCCATTCCTTATTAGACAATTATCTTTTTCTTGTTTCTTTCCTATTTTTTAAAATGTATAATTATTTTGGGTGGCATTGTGATAATAACGACATGTGGGGAACCCATTATGGTTTTTCTGTAGTTGTGATTGGCATCCTGTGATGATTTGTGATTCTACTAAAGAAGCCTTTGGCACATGCCTGAAGAAACCCTGTTAACTGAAAAAAATGCTTTTATACAATATTTGACTATTTTATTTTAAAACAGTCTGATAGTGTGCCAGATCTTTTCCCCTTTCTGTTTATAATATGGCACAACAAAACTTCTGTTAAAGACTTAAATATTTAATAATTTTTTAAATCTCCTACACAAAGACATCTCCATGTGTGTTTGTTTGTCACAAAGTACTGTTTCCAACTTGCATTACATACAGCAGCAGAAAAGCAAATATATTCACACATTTACATTTTTTATTGCACTCGATATACCAAGAATAGTTTTATAAAAAACTTAAAGTCAAAACTGTTGTATGCTGAGAAAACAAAAATCATTACTATTTTCTATGGTAAATTATGAGGCTGATGTGGCTAAGGTGTGTGTCCCTGGGCAATACTGAAACCCAAAGTCGTATCATGTTGTATCATCATGACATAAAAGAAAACCCCCACATAATTCAAAAATAAATAAAATAATGAGAATAATAAATACAGAAGAGATTAAACTTTATGGAAGTGATTATTTTTGTTTAAGGAAAATTAAACTCAAGATTCTGCTTCGTATTTTGGTGAGTTTATATCCATAAATGAGAGGATTCACAACTGGAGGGATGAGGAGAAATTGAATAGCGATGAGGTTCTGGAGGCTTTGAGCTAAATCTGTGGAGCCAAATCGCATATACATCAAATCAAAAACTATTACAACCAGGAACGTGACTAAAGAAGTCAAATGGGGCACACAGGTCTGCATAAACTTTGCCCTGTCTTCTTTGGACCTTGCGCATGTTTTAATAAGATGCATGTAAGTCCACATTATGAAAAAGCCATGAGACACATAAATGATTATTGTTGCATATGAAACAACGCTAATTGAAAGGGTGTCTGTGTCAGTGCAAGCAAGTTTAACAATTACCCAGTTCACACAAAAGAGTTTCTTGATGTTTGATCCACATAATTTGAGTCTTGATGTTAACACGACATTGATGGCAAAAATGCATAAAGGCGTCAGCCAGGAGAAACAAGCAATACGACTGAACCAATAAATCAGACACAAC
>JAMQGT020005869.1:0-13588 GCA_024447675.2 Pterophyllum scalare
AAAATCCCTGTCTCATCTTGTATTGCACGGTGAGCTTACACGGGCCTCTGGACTTTCACTGTGCCTCAAAGAGTCCCTGGTCCATACAGGTGAACTGACCAGTGATGTGTGCTTTATTAGTGAACTGGCCTGTTTTCTCAGCAGGATCAGATTCAGCTGAGCATGATGTTAATATGCAGTTCATAATTTTTTGTTTATCTTACTCTTCCAGTATTCCCAGAAGTATTTTGTTTTCTTTGCTTTGTTTTAATTGATAAAAGTAAAATATGCAAACATTTACTCAAAGAACAGGAATACCTCATCTCATTCCAGCCTCAACTTCCATTATGGAATAATTTTTCAAACATAATACAACATGTAAAACGGGCGTTCAAACAACAACAATCATTTACCATTAAGAGGTTCACTGGGTTTAGATATACACAAAAGCACACTTTACTGAGTCACAATTGTATACAAAATGAACAGACTCAAAACAACAGTCCCTTAATGTCATCCTTGTCTGTTCCTCAGGGTTCAGATGTGGACAGTGCATTGACGGTGTACAGCGAGACTAACACGGTGACTGTCAAGTCTCTGATTCCCGGTTCCATCTACGCCTTCCAGATCAGAGCTCGAAATGAGCGAGGCTACGGCCCATACAGCAACACTATCTACTTTACAACGCTGCCCCTGGGTAAAGGACTCACTCACTCATTTGTTTATGATTTTTATTTTGTTTTAATTAACAGAAAATGTACAAAAAGACTTGGCATAAACAAAACAATTGCTGTTGGTTGAGAGGGAGTGTTGTGTGGGTGTGTATAACTCAGTGCAGAAGCAAGCACTTACACAGGAAAAAGAAAGAAGCTGGGACAGCTTTCGTTTACTGTAATTGCAGTTACATTCATCTCAGTAAAAGTGCATTATCAGTAAGTAATACAAAACTTAGTTAGTGGCATGAGGCATTATCACCTAAGAAAAAATGAGTAAGAGTGAGTGTGATAAACTAGGGAACACAGGAATAACTTGCAAATTTTTCTGAACTCAAAAGTGGGCAGAAAAGAGGTGCAACAATACAAGGGGGAGGCGGGGGGACAGAGAGGCCAATAAACTTCTCAACAGCCAGGGACCACATGAGGGTAGACTGGTGGGCACTGAAACGAAGACTGGGGGGAGGGAGCAGGAGTATTTCTGCAAATGAGGGTAATTACGGAGAATTGGACACAGCGGGGTAACAAGATGCAGCTGATAACAGTCAGAGACAATGAGACAGGATGGGAAACATAAACTAAACATAAGAGAACTGACACAGCAGGATGAGACAGAAAACACTGAGGAAACAAAGTAAACTCTAAAACTAAGACTGAATAATAACAAGAACTGAAGGCTCCAAAAATGCTCAAGAATAAATAAAGATAATTAAACAAAACTCTGAACACCTAACAAGCCAAAAATGTATCCTCAGCAGTTCATAAACCCACAACCAGAACCGGGATCATGACACTAGAAGACTAAAGTTACACTATGTGGACAAAAGTACTGGGCCACCTGCTATGGAAACACATGCCATGAACCAGTTTTTGTGCTGATGTTAATGTCAGACAGAGATTTGAAACTCAGCAGTTATTGAGTCAGCAGAGAGATGTGTCACAACACTCGTTATTAACTTTACATGGTCAGCCACTTCCTGGCTGTGGCTTGAAGCTTGAAGAAAGAAATTTTACAAACTGATTTATTGCAACGTTTGCATCCTATTACAGTGAGTAAGTTTATTTATATAGCACATTTAAAGATAGAAATCACAACGTGCTCCACATCAAATAAAATTACAAAATAGACAATAAGACAAAATAATATAAAATGAAACACTACACAAATGCCTACTTAGAAATATGAATCTTCGGCTGCTCTTTGAATGAGTCCACTAAGCTCACAGACTGGGGGGGGGGGGGGGGTTGCAAAGGCTCTGTCACCTTTAGTTGTTAGTCTAGATTTAGGGATGGAAACCCTGATGAAAAGACCTGAGAGTCCTACTGGTGATACATGGCTGCAAACATTTACTGATGTAGGTAGGGTACCCTAAAGGTGAAAACCAGAACTTTGAATTGAATTCAAGTAGTGCAGTGAGATCAGTAAAGGTGAGAACGTTTGGAGGATCTGGTATGGATCCTAGCAGTGGCATTCTGTACACGCTGTAGACAGTCCAAGGAAGTTCTACTGAGGCAGGTAAAGAGTGAATCACAATAATCCAGGCAAGATTAAATTATAACATGAATAACAATCTTCTTCTTGATGATAACAAGTATAAACCAGAGCCTTAACATGCAAATCCAATGACAGGTCCCCATCAAAATCACTCCCAGGTGTCTAATAGATTTCTAAAGACCTGAGGGACTGGGCTGGTGGGGCCACAAATAAGGACAAATTTTGTTCTCATTCAACTAGAGAAAATTATCTGACATCCAGGATTGTATGTAATTTAAACAATTCTGTACAATTAAAACTTTAGAAACACACAAATTTAAAAGTGATATCAAGTGAATATCATCAGCATAACAGTGATTAAAAATGTTAGTAAATGATCTTAAAAGCTGATATAAAGAACAGAACCCTGTGGGACACCATGTAAGAGTGGTTCTGATGTTGATTTGGAAGTAGGTGGGGCAACAAAGAAACTGTGAGTGAGGTATGAAGTAAACCATTCAAGTGCTCATATTTGTATGATACTGGTGTGAAGCTGCTGAGAATTGTGTGCTGAGTCTGAGGCAGAATGGGTGGAGCCTGATGATAAAATATTATTTCATACATCTGCGACATTGTTAATAAAAAAAACGTGAGAAATTCTTCACAATCATCATCAACCAGTTGAGTGAGACGATTTTGCTTACAGGATCAAATAGTAATTTGGGATTGCACCTATACTGTTAAAAGCCAGCTTTACCACACAGGCAGCTCTGGCCTCTTTGATCATGTTAAGAGTAATTAAGAAGTCTTTTACAGCACTAAGCTAAGAATTCAGTGAGCTCTTTAGAACAACCCATTCTTTCACAGATGTTTCTGAAGACAAAACACCTGAAGATTAAAAAAAGATTAACAGGTGGGACCCAATACCTTTGTTAATATAGTTTATGTTAAACACCTCGGAATGAACACAGTAAACATCTCTATAGTTATTTGGACATTTTTAATAATAATAATAATAAAAGGTTTCTGTCTCAGTGTACAATATCAATACTGCTTCATTCAGAGATTATCTTACAACTTTCAAACAGAACAGATACTGCTGTAACTGAAGATAAAATGATCTGTGTATCCAATAAAAGTACATTTAAATTAAAAGGTTTTAGCTGCAGATAGCAAAGGTTTTAGTTACATAATTAGTTTAGTAATTCAGATCTAAAAACAGCTGAAGACTGAGATTATGCAGCTGATGATGCACAACAGCTGAAGGTGTTTCATCTTCTCTCCCACAGAGGAGCATTCACAGCAAATCCAGACTCGCCTTCCTCTGCTGGTGGGCTCGGTGATGGGTGGGGCAGCATTTCTCCTTGTTGTGGCAGCCATTGTGGTTGTGGTGGTATTTCGCAGGTTGGTTGTTGGTATAAATGCAATCACAAATTTATGCAAGCATGTTTTAATCTGGGGTGAATTTACACTGTCTGCTTTTATATGGCAGTAAGAGGAGGGAGAGCCCGTACAGTGACAGACTCCAGAGGTACATCAGTAACAGAGGTGAGCATGGTTAAATTTATTTTACAGTTATATATTACTGGTAACTATTATAAAATTAAATGTTTATTTTATTAGATATTTTCATGAAATATTTTAAGGACAATTTAAAGTTATTTTAATGAAAAAGAGAAAATGGCTCAGAATTTTTCTGATTAAATGAATAATGCTAATATTTATTCCCATCAGTGTATAGAATAAAGTTCCTCAGCTTTGCATTATAAAAGATCGTTCTTACCTTGAATTTGGGATTACTTGTCAAAAGTAAAGGACTTAAAATTCTGTATTTGTTTTTAAAACTTAGCTTTTTGATTCCAGGTGGAGTCAAGTATTATGTTGACCCATCCACTTATGAGGACCCCAGCGAGGCAGTCAAAGAATTTGCCCGTGAGATCGATCCCACTCACCTCAAGATTGAGGAGGTGATTGGTGCAGGTATATCTGATGGTCTCCTTTCTTTTA
Source organism: Pterophyllum scalare (assembly GCA_024447675.2). Lineage (NCBI taxonomy): Eukaryota > Metazoa > Chordata > Actinopteri > Cichliformes > Cichlidae > Pterophyllum > Pterophyllum scalare. The sequence goes on from JAMQGT020005869.1 coordinate 4,174, forward strand.
AAGCTTGCTGACATTATGTGCTGACTGTCAGCACAGTGTAATCTAGTCCGTGTCCTCTCCACTACAGCCCAGTTTGGTGAGGTTTCCCGTGGCCGTTACCGTCCTCTGGGTCGCAGGGAAGTGCTGGTGGCAGTGAAGACTCTGCGCTGGGGGGCATCAGAAAGAGAAAGGGGGATGTTCCTCAGTGAAGCAGGGGTCCTGGGACAGTTTGACCACCCCAATGTGCTGAAACTAGAGGGCGTTATTACCCGTACCCCTCCAGAGAGGATTATCACTGAGTTCATGGAGAACGGGCCCTGGATGCCTTCCTCAGGGTGGGAAAACTACAAACTGTCAGCAGTTCCTGCACGTTACACCACATTTGAAACTAAAAAAATTCATTTTGTTTCCTCCATCCTGCCTCTTAATTCCTTCAGGAGAACGAAGGCCAGTTCAGCGTCCTCCAGCTTGTTGGGATGCTCAGGGGAGTTGGAGCAGGGATGCGTTACCTCTCGGAGAGAAACTTTGTTCACAGAGACCTGGCAGCTAGGAATGTATTGGTCAACTCCAACCTGGTCTGTAAAGTGTCTGACTTTGGCCTCTCCAGACTCATGAGGGGCCTGGACCACAACATACCAACCTATACTGCCTCACTGGTAGGTTCCAGGGTATGGAGCTCCTTTAGTTTGGTTTCTGTCATCACTCATTCATTTTATATGCTTGTGTTTTCATCTATCAGGGCAGTAAGATTCCTGTGAGGTGGACGGCACCTGAAGCATTTCAGCATCGCAAGTTCAGCTCAGCTAGTGATGTCTGGAGCTTTGGCATACTGATGTGGGAAGTTATGTCCTATGGAGAGCGTCCATACTGGGATATGAGCAATCAAGAAGTGAGTATGATGAAAAATGTTGCCTGAATTTTTTAAAGAAGCAAATACACAATCCTTTTCTAAAGTGCAAGCATCTTTAATGCAGTGTAATAATATACAATTAACTAGAATTACTGCCTTGCTGTATGCCTCCGCTAACCTGTCAGGTTGCAATTCATATTTGACTTTTTAAAAACTCTTATAATCCATAATTAAATAAATCTAATAGATAGATACATCAGTACGTAGGTGTGAATGTGAATGGTTGTCATCGACTTCTTGTCAGTTCATCTTTGAGTCCAAGTGAACATTTGGGCCACATGTAATGAAATTACTTACAGTTCTTACTGAGATGTCACGCTCACAAGAATGAGATGCACATGAAATCAGGAAATGGGATCACAGTGACCTAATCAGGTCATCCTTTAGTCCAAATGAACATTTTGCCAAGCCTGCGGATTGGGGGGGTTAAGGATTTTCCTTTAGCCTGTGTTATTAAAAAAATACCCTAAATTTTTCATTTAGTGTCACTTTAACTGTGAATGTTAAAAGGTAAAAAATATTTACATTTTAACACTGATAAAGTAAAAATATATTATTTTATTGTTGAATTGTGTAAATATTGAAGTCTGAAATGTGAAATATTATTAAAACAGCCTTCATATTAAGTGTAAAATATACCATATTTGTGTAATCTGAAGGAATGAAGGTATTATTACATAAATGTGGCCCACCAGTGCTTACATGCACTTCCCTCCCCCTCCTCCTGTTACACAACAGGCATATTTAAATGGTGACAAAATGCCAAACCACTGAAATTTGCATAATTTTCTCTTAGTCATTCTTGCAAGCTCTGAGTGATCAGTGACCTTTTATGGAGGCTAATAACACAAGACTCCATCTGGCCTACTTCTGTCTGATGCCCTCCCCTCCATGTCTGCAGGTGATGAAGGCAGTAGCAGATCAGTACCGTCTTCCGGCCCCCCACAGCTGCCCCCCTGCTCTTCACTCTCTAATGCTTCAGTGCTGGCAGGCCGATCGAGCTGATCGGCCAGGTTTTGACTCAGTCCTGTCCTCTCTGGATCGGCTCATCAGGCACCCTGCGTCCCTCAAGGCTGAGCCAATTCGGTGAGATGGCAGCTTCTGGCATACACTCCTGCAAAGCATATCCAAGGCAGCAGGTGATGCGCAATCTGCTCAGTTATGGATTCTCATGCTCTCGTTTTTGACATTTACAGAAGCTGCTCCCAGCCGCTGCTCAGCCCCACTCCCACAGACTTATCGTCAGTGACGACGGTGAGTGATTGGCTGAAAGCACTGAGGATGGAGAGGTATCAGGATGAGTTTGATCGAGCGCAACTAGACACGTTAGACAGAGTCAGCAAAGTTACTATGGAGTGAGTATGGATGTTCACAAACTTAACTTACTGGATTTTTTGTGTTTTGTTTTGTTTTGTTTTGTTTTGTTTTGTTTTGTTTTGTTTTGTTTTGTTTTGTTTTGTTTTGTTTTGGGGGGGCATTTTTTCTAACCATTTTCAAAAGTATATAAAGCATTTTGAAATAGGCTTTTTTAGTTTAAGATGATAACTACTTTTTACTTATATTATGAATATCATTTAGTATGCTCACCAGGTATCCAGGAGGTGCAGGCCAGTGGCTTAAAAACCACCTTTAATGCATGAAACTTCAAGTTAAGTTGACACATACTGGTACTCTGTCTGAACCTGTAGTTTTCACATTGTAACTCACTGAGTATTTCTTTCTCATTTCTCCCATCATCTTAAAACATGCTAGATTAAGCTTGTAAAAAACAGCCAAAATACCTATACAGTAACTCTCACTCTGGGTTGAAAGCCACTGAATATAAATGAGTTCTATGGGATACTTTAAAAATGTCCAAGGTGTGGGCCATCCCAACATGGTTGAATTAAAGGTGAATAAAGTGCCATTAACCCTCAAGAGGATCCTGTGGATTGGAATGTTGCCTTTGCATGAATGTTTTAAGAACTTATTTGGAGCCAAACTGCTTGTATTAAACCTAATTATGTAGTTTCAGTGCCTGACTCCAACCAAACAGCAAGGGTAAAGTGTAAAAGCAGGACTCGAACTCCTGTCTGTTAAAGCGCCTACTAAAGGGGACCCTTTGCATTAAAATGCAACAAGATGGGATTCCAGAATCAGTATGTGATGACTTAAGACTCTGTTGTCACAAGCCACACTGGTTTATATATAAGCAAGTTAATTTTGTGTTGCTCTTACTCATGCATCAAAGCAGCAGCTGTCACAACATAGCATAATTTTGTTAAGAAATGAATATTGTTGTTATGTGAACTCTTCTTCAGAGACGTCCAGAACCTTGGTGTGAACCTGTTGGGACACCAGAGGAAGATCGTCAGCGCAGCCCAGCAACTCAGGGTTCATCTGACACAGGGGCAGGTGGAGGTCTGAAATTTACCAGCAATACTACCTGTGGCGTGGATTTTTATGGTTTTCACATTCCTCTGCTTGTTGCGTCTGGTTTCCACAACACTTTGTTTTGATGGCGCACATTTTAGCTAATAGTGCCACTCTGTCTATTCTGATAAACCTGACACTACAACCAGAAGAAGTGAGAAAAGGCTTGGACTTTCTCAGCCAGTCACTTGAGAAGACTAACAGAAGAGAGATACAGTATGGGAGCTGCAGTCCAACACAAAGTGAGGCCAGAAAATTGCTGACAAGGAGGATTTTAAAGATTCCTCCATGTTTTTCACTAGATTTCACTTTATTGTTGTCTGCCTTCTTCTCTCCTACCTGTTTGCAGTCCAATCTCTCACTCTCTCCTCCGCTACTCACCCTCCCTGAAATACTTCTATTTCCCCTATGCTCAATAAAACCATAAAAGCATTTTTTTTTAAAGTATTGCGGGAGATCTCTCCTCACAAAGAATTGCGTGAAGACAATCAAAGCCTTTTTTTTAGTTATTTGTAAAGCTGTATGAATTCCTCTCTCCTTTAAATGCCAAATACTTAAAAGACTGTGTTACCTAGCAGCCAATGAATCACCTTATGAGGTTCTACCATTAGCTGTCAAAAAAATGTATAGTTTGTTCAGTGTTATATATAAACCACCAATCCAAAGGCAGTACTGCAAGTCCTAAGGTTAGATATCAATCACTGCCATAAAATTTGAAAAATCAAACCTAAACAAAAACAGGCTTTTAATAAATGTAAGCCATCTTTTTTCTTTAACCCCCCCCCCTTTAGAAGACATATCCAGGGTCCGAGAGCCGCCCAGTTTGTGCAGCTCACTCTCACTGTAGGGCCTGCCAGTGACAGCAGAGCTCACTTACTCTAAAACACTTTACAAACTTCACCTCAGCTGCAAACACAAGCATCTGTCTGCGATGGAAACAGAAGCTATCAGCACCCACCTTTATGTGTACATTTCACACTTCACCGCTTTTGTTTGATTGCTAGAGTAAAGACACTGAGTCACTGAAGCATTGTGAATGTGTGAAATGGGCAAGCTGGACAAAATCTGATCTGATTTAAACTTGAAGGAAGGAAGCAAAATGCTTTGTAGGTACATACCCGTATGTCTGTGTGCTGTATATGAAGCTGCGTTATTGTGTACATGCTGTACATGATGTGTGAGTGTGTGTGCGAGTGTGAGACAAGTGTGTCGGGCTACACACATTTATAGTTGTCTACTTGTATGAATGTTCACCACTGTTCTGTAATTGTGCAAATTTGTAAAATAAATATGATTTTATTTAAAAAAAGATCTCCATTTTCTTTGTGCTGGTGTAGCTCTCATAATCAGTCCTTAAAAGTGTGCTTTACTTGCTTTTATATTGAATAACCGTTTCTATCACTGAACATTCTAGGTTACATCGTTCTTGAGTTATGGCCGACATTAAAGTTTTTGTGGAACAGACACCGTCAACACCAAGTTTATGACAATAGTTCAACTTTTTCTATAAACAGTCAATTTTGTGCAGAATGATCCAAAGTGTCCAAACAGGCTCAAATATATATATATATATATATTCACTTAAATCTTTTAATAAGTGATGCTGAAGGTCCTCCAATATTTTTTATCTTTTGACTTGACAAGGCAAAGGTCTATTAAATTCTCATTAGTGATCATGATTGACTACAACTGTTTGTCTTTGCCAGCATTAAAAGGGTTTGTTTGATGACTCTCATTGGCTTGACCAATACTCAGAACAATGGGAAAGTCCAAGGAACTCAGTGAAGGTCTAAAAAGGAGAACTGTATGTGTATACAAGTTGGGAAGGTCTCTTTGAGCCATTTCTAAACAACTGCAGATTCTGAGATCATCCGTTCAAGCAATTGTACATAAGTACAAGTTATTCAAATGTGTCACCACTTTGCCAGGGTCTGGAAGAAGACCCAAACTGTTACCCTCAGATGAGAAAATATTGGTTAGGATGTTCAGGAACAACCCAGGAACCAGCAAGGCTCAAGACTGCCATGAACTGTAAACTGTCCATGATGAAGCGAGTTTTACATTCCTGTGGACTGAGAAGGTGCTGACTGGGAATGAAACCTCTGCTCCAAACTTGGCACCTTCAAATTTGACTCTAATTTGAAGTTGGCCACGTGGACAAGCCAAATGCCTTCTGGAGAAAAGTTTTATGGTCAGATGAGACAAAGATTGTTGGTCACAATGACAAGAGGTATGTTTGGAGGAATAACGGTGAGGCTTTCAAACCTAAGAACACTGTACCAGCTGTCAAGCATGGTGGTGGTGGCATCATGCTCTGGGGCTGTTTTGCTGTCAGTGGAACTGGTACATTGCACAAAGTGGATGGAAGAAGGACTACCTCCAATTCTTCAACTTCAGCTCAAATCACCAAGTTGAAATTTGGACACAACTGGGTGTTTCAACAAGGCAATGATCCCCAGCACACATCAGAGCTGGTTTTGGAGTAGATAAAGTAGGCTAACATTAGGATCCTGGAAAGGCCTTCCCAAAGCCCCGACCTCAACCCTATTGAAAATTTGTGGACTGCACTTAAAAGCCAGGTCTGTGGCAGGAAACTCATTTAAATTAAGTCTACCAATTCTGCCAGGAAGAGTAGTCAAATATCCCAGTAGAATTATACCAGAAGCTTACTGATGGCTACCAAATGCATTAAGTCTAAAGGACATTTAACCAAATATATAGTCGAGGTGTATGTACGTAAGTACATACTTTTGACAGGGTAAAGGGTACTTCTGTGTGGATTAGAGAAAATCAAACATAAATTCAAACTTGTGCACCTAATCCTAATTCTAATTCTTGTATTTTGACAACATTAACGATGTATGTTGTGCAATTATTCCACCCTGGGAAAAGAACACTTCAAAGAAATCAATTAAAGCCCAAAATTGCCATGACATTCATGCTTTCCAAGCTGAAGTCCTAAGTCATACACAAGTGATCCAATTAACATTTAAATACAGCGCGATAATTTGGAAGAAAAGCGCTAAATGTATTGCCAAATTATGTAAATGCAAAACCTCAGTATTTATTTATTTATTTATTTGGCTATTAGATTCTGCAGATAAACAACATCACAGAGCAGAATCTCAGCTCAAGGTAGGAGACAGTGGCTGGAGTCTCTAAAATGGTGAGGCAGCAGAGGAAGCATGTAATAATGGAGCTTGTTATGGTCCTATCATGGTCCCTCTGTGCATTTATTGTCTCAGTCTTCCCCTTGTCTCTTGTCAGATTTTTGTTGTCGCCTCCATGCTCTTCATGCTCCTAAGGTTCCTAGGTAGTTTTCCATAGTTTGGTCATTAGCCTTGTTTAGTTCACTTTTGCTTTTAGCCAGAATAAAGGCTCACCTTTTGTTTATTCACGACTGCCTGCTCCTGAGTCCTGCATTTGGGTCCTCACCTCCACACAGTCTGCTCCCACGCACCGTGACAGGAGACTGGCTGAGATGGACAGCCTGTTTGAGGTGGAGACAGGGAAGAGAAGGGATGTACCACAGACTCTGCGCTGAGTGGCACAGAGAATACTGACCAGCAAATTACTGAACAACAATAATGATTTTGAAATTGTGACTGAAATGAATTTTAACAGCAGGAAAACAGAAGTGACAAAGAGTGGAACAGAGCAGCCCATATCACCAAATGAATGAAAACAGATTTTTCTTGTTTGGTTCCTTTTTAAGGGATGAAATGATGTGAATCAAATAGAGAAAGTCAGATTGCAGGGATCAAAGAACAGTACAGACAGCATGGGAGAACTTTGCATGCTTTTTGACCAAGAAAAAATAAAGCACTGAATCATTTATAGAGACAAGTTATCTATCTGCCATGGTTGCACAATACAGTCAGAACACTGTGTAATGAAAGATAAGTTGTACATCAACATGTGATATATCAAGGTCATGGGCAAAGCGACACAATGACTAATGTTTAATGGTTTGAGAGTAAATCAACAGTAAATATAAAAACAGACTTCAAAATTAGTCTACATGAAAATTGGATGTAAAGTCAGCAAGTTCAAACAAGTGATTTGTTTTAGGATCATACATTAATGTTTACAGAACAATAAATTGTTGTATAACTGTTCACAGACAACAGGGGGAAAAAAATCAAATAATAAAGTTGCCTTTAAGAATTTATATTTCAATTGATTGGTCAGTAGTGGATGATTACATACCTGTCTGATCTCTAATCTGGAACATAACCTGCTCAGGAGCAGGTTAGGTCTACAGCATAGGTTGCCAAAGTGATTTACAGTTGTGGTCAAAAGTTTCCTTACACTCATCATGGGCATTAATGTCATGGTCATTTTCATCTTTTAATGATTTCTTATAACTGATTATAATTATACAGCATACATCTTTAGTGACTTAAAAAATATTGGGTGAGTCTGAATTTATTTTGGATTTTCTCTAGCATGTTAGCCCATTCTCTCTATTAGCCTACACCTAATAAAGTGGCCACTGAGTATATCTGCCAATAAATCTGAGTGCTATGATGCAGTTGTGTGGTCAGTAGATTTGTCCTACTTTAGACTAAAAGAAAAAAGTACACAATAGATTCATTTAGATGGCCCTTGTCTCTTGTGTATGCCAGTCCTCATGTTGTGTCAAGTCTGTGTGTGTGTCTTGTTTGGTCACTTCCTGATTTATTTTGGCAGTCCCTTGTTCCCTTTGCTTTGTGTTCAGTTTTGCTTCATTTGTGTCATTAGTTTCATTTGGTTCACCTGTTGTTGTGTTGTAAACACAGGCAGCTAACCAGGTTAGCACAATATTGTGTTTCATTGCTTAAATAAATTGTAATTCAGTTTTTCCCAGAACCAGTGTAGAGTGATTGTAATTTACTTAAATACACTGTGTGGAAATTGTTGACATTAGATTAGATTTAGTAAGTCCAGTGAAACAAAATCCAGTGGTTGTGTGAAGGAGCTCTGAGCCGCATCCTTCACTATATAGGCGATGAATCATTTTATATCTTTCGATATTTCCTGAAGATTTTGATATCTCTTGAAGATTTTGTTAAACCATATTTCAGTGAATGAGTATTTGATTTAACACATTTAAATGTATTTAAGGTGTAGATGGTTTTAAAGTAGTTTGTTTTGGCATTTATTAACCCTTGTCTCTTCTGAGGTCCATTTCTGATTGACGGTTGGGGGGGGGGGTTATATGAAGTGCACATGAGAATACTCCACCTGACTTCCATTCTTAATCAACTGATTGGACTGAATCATGGAGTGTGGAAGGCAGGGAAGGGGGTTATTTTGTCATGGGCGCATTTTGTTAAAATGCTTTCCATTATTAGTTAGATGTGTATCTAGTCTTGTTGGGATGCTCATGTTATTCATTTCATGGGTTTAATACAGGCATCTTATGAGATGTCGTGTACATAATTGTAAATATCTTTGGGAAGGACTCCCCTGTAGTTACAAGGAAGGCAACCTATATATAGAGGGGTCTTTTCTATGCTTCGGGTGGAACTGGAGTTACTGCTAGGTGTGTTTGATGGCACTGTAGTTCACTGTTTTCATTGTATAATCTATTGTTAGTAAAGTAAAGACAGAGCTCTGGATATTTGAGTCACCTCTCATTTGGTTTCATCTCCATGCACCTCAAGCTTTGTGGTTGCCATCTTGAAAGGGGTTGGTTTTTCAGTAAAAACCCCACAGGTTGTCACTCATTTAATTAAGTCTGTTAAGCTGAAACTACAAGTATAGTTTCGTTGGCTTGACTAAATATAGTTGCATGAGTTAAGGAAAATGAAATATTATAATGTTGGCGTTAACACGATTACATAACGCATAAGAAATTTTGTTAAATTTATGTTGGCCTGTTGAGTTAGCTGAATGCTGACTTAATTAAATCCAAGTTGACTAGAGTCAGTTATTTTAATTTTAATATTAAATTATATCTAACAAAACTGTTTGGTGGAAATCGCTGACATAAGAGGATTAAGTAAATACAAAGAATTTTATTTTTTTATTTTTTTTGGAGTGTGCGCCCTCTAATGAGGAGACCCACTGTTTCTTTGATGTTTTATATCTCAAAGCAATACGTAACTGAACGAAGTAGGTTACATAAAA
>JAMQGT020005873.1:0-75813 GCA_024447675.2 Pterophyllum scalare
AATCTTATTTAGCAGACAGAACTATCTCAGTTAGCTTTGCTGGCTCTGATTCCTCCTCTGCCCCCCTGTTATATGGGGTTCCACAGGGCTCAATTTTGGGGCCCTTCCTTTTTTCGCTTTATCTGCTTCCACTAGGATCCATTCTTAGAAAACATGGTATTGCCTTTCACTGCTACGCCAATGATAGTCAGATCTATGTGCCATTAAAGAAGGATGGATTCCAAATTAAACCTCTTCTTGCATGTCTTGATGACATTAAAGCTTGGATGGCCCTAAATTTTCTACATTTTAACAAATAAAAAGACTGAAGTGTTCGCGCTTAGACTCAGTAGCTCTTGTGAGCCTCCTCCCCAGGTTGATTTGGGCCCTATGACCTCATATGTCAAGCCCATAATTACAAATTTGGGCTTTATAATGGACAGTGATTTTAAATTGGATAGTCAAATCGGTGCAGTAGTGAAGTCTTTCACTTAAGGCAATTAACAAAGGTAAAACCTATCCTTTCTAGGCAGCATCTAGAAACAGTGATACATGCCTTTATTATATCTCGGCTTGATTACTGTAACACACTCTATGGTGGAGTCAGCCAGTCTTCCCTTTGACATCTCCAGTTGGTTCAAAATGCCGCTGCACGTCTTCTGACTGGAGCACGTAAAAGACAGCATATTACACCTGTCCTGGCTTCACTCCACTGGCTGCCTGTGCACTTCAGAATCCATTTTAAGGTCCTTGTACTTGTCTTTAAATCCTTAAATGGCCTTGCTCCACCTTACCTTGCTGAACTGCTTTGTCCCTACACTCCTGTCTGAGATCTCAGGTCATCTGATCAGATGTTCTTACGTCCCTCCCGACCGAGCTTTTTCCATTGCTGCCCCTAAATTGTGGAATGAATTGCCTGCACGTTAGACAATCACCCACACTGTCCATTTTTAAAACTCATCTTAAAACTCATTTATACTCTCTGGCCTTCAACCCAGCATGAGACATTGATTTTACCTGTTTTAATGTATTACAGTTTTTATTTATTAAATTTAGTTTTTATTTATTTTTAATTGATTGCCTTTTTTTTCCTTTTCTTTTACTCATGTGGTGTACAGCACTTTGTATTTGCTGTGGCTTTTTAAAGTGCTTGATAAATAAAGCTTGATGATGATGATGATGATGATGATTTCCATGCCCCCCCCCCCGGAACACGGCCTCTCCCCCTCGTTACACATTACTGGCCGGTGTGAGGTATTCTCCAAAGGGACATGTATCTTGGCTGCTATCTCGAGTGTCTATAAAAAATTTAAAAAGTAGCAAAAACACAGTGAGAATGACTACGGCTTAGTTTCGTATAAAGCTACCATTTGAATGACATCCAGACCTACTGTCATAATATCTACTACAGAAATTTAAAATATTTGATTTAGTTGTGTATAAATGAGTTCAATAACAGCTGGAGAAGAGATATATTTTCAATCATATTTTTCATTTCAGATTAAAACTTTTTCCCTCAAATTCCCCGTTATCTATCACTGTCCTCACTGCCAGAAGGGTTTTCCCTAACATCCTGATCCTCCTCTTTTCTTCCATAGAAGATCTGATCTCTTTTTTTCTCTCAAAATCTGTTAAAGGCAGCAAAAAAAAATCCAAATCAAATTATATTCAGAGCTGATATTCTGCAGATGCATGTGACAATGTGAAAACAGAAGATCTCTCTGCACTTTCATACACGTACACACATTTTTATTTATGCACAGTACGTGTCAGATAAGATTTCTAAAGCAACCAGTCCTGTCAGCTGCTTCAGAGAAGGTCCCACCTTCAAATCATGCTTGATGGTGACTCCCATGGCTTCTCTGATACTTTTACTAACCACAGTGGTTGGTTGTAATCATTAAAAAAAAAAATCAACTGGGCAGAAGGGATGAGAATAGTTTTAACCTGATTACATTTGTTGTAATGTAATCAGTCCAATCCTAGCTCACTGACTTTCAAATCTCCAAAAATCTGACTAAGATTAGCTGAGGAGCCCTCAGAACAACTTCTGTTTGCCGAGTATGGAACGGGTGTCACTCAGGGTTAGCAGGTTTTCTCAGTGTTTACTGAAATAGCCGTCTGACTAACGGGCTTATTTTTGAATTAGACAGCAGGGCCGTGCACCACATTACTCCCTCAGCCAACGGCCACCGAGGCGAGTAAAACCAACAGATGTTACTCAAGTCAAACAAATCTAACAACTTGTTTTTAATACTCACTTCAGAAAACAGATGAAAAACATGAAGCTAAGAACACGTCATTTAGCAACACGTTAACAGACCTTTTGGTTTCTAAATGGGACCGTCCTTGTTTTCTCATTTTTGACTCAACAAAACTAAAAAAATAACTTGCTTAATTCAAACTTTACAGACAAGCCTGTATCCAACCCAACATGACTACAAAGGAGGCAGCAGCTTTGCAGGACTGGCAATCGTTTGGTTGGGGCTGTTGCTCTTTGGAAGTGGGTAAACTTACAAATTCAGCAGGGGATCAAATTATAATTTCCCTGGCTGTAAAGAACCTTTTCAGAAGCCTAGCTAGCAAAAAAGAAAGAAAGAATAAAAGTTGTGTGACAAGAGGCAGTCAAAAGAAACATTTACGCACACACCTTACACATGCACACAAGTTTGTGCTCCTCTTTAAAATGAATGTGTGTGAAGCAGCTAAACTGATCCATTTTAAAACAAGAGAAAACAGATGGAGGGTGTTGGTTTTGGTCGGTTGTTTTAATTTTAATTTTTACATATGACCAGAGAATAAAAAAGTTAGCAGAATTACAGGCAGGTCTTCCAGAAAGTAAAAAAACAAAGCAACTGTTATTACTTAATAACATTTTAGCTGCTCTCTAATTACAGTAGACTTAATCATTCATTGATGTCTGTATGTGTTTTTTCTCATCTTCCTGGTATTAGAAAATAAACTCTTGGGTGTTTTTCCCTTTCGCTGCTGTGTTTGTTGTGCTTATGCCACACAGTAGTGACTATGGAGGCTGGGCAGCACTACTGTAATGGGTGCACATTAATGTATTTTAATAACAATCTCACATGGGGATGACAGATAATCAAATCAGAGAGAAGAACACCTAACCCTGAGACCAATTCTATTACATGTTATTTCTACAGCACCAAAGCACAGCAACAGCACTTTATATTTTGAGGTAAGGACCCTCCAGTAATACAGAGAAAACTCAAAAACACACTTCCACACCAAGGTAGACTTTAAATTACTGATCTGAAGCAGATCCACAGAAAACCACAACCCACATAGAGGTCACTTTTGATTTTGGGTGAGCGTATCCAAACTTCTGACTGGTAGTGTGCATATACAGATAAGGACAAAATTATTAATCCCCTATGAAATTTAAAGGTTAACATTTTTCCCCAAGCACTTTTTTAACAGAGCATGGGATTTTCAACATAGCATTTCTAAACATGCTAGTTTTCTTTAGAAAACTTTTGCACACAAAAACAGAATTATAGTTTAGAAAAAACAAAAATTATTAGCCCCTTGAAAAACTGAATTTGAACTGCACAAACCACTGCTGTGCAATGACATACCTTAGATTTGTAATGCTCGAAGCTTGTAACATCAGGTTAAAACTGAGGGTTATCGTCCAATTTACGCTCAGTGCATACTGGCAGTGTGTCCTTTGGTCAGGTGAAACGAAAATAGAGCTCTTTGGCCACAGAGATGCTGCTTATCTTTGGATAGAGAAGGGAAGGCAAACAACCCAAAGAACACCGTCTAAACTGTGAAATTTGGTGGTATAGTGGGGATGCATGGAGAAAGAAGGATATGTGAAGATTTTAAAAGAAAACTTCAAGCAGTCAGTAGCCAAACCGGGTCTGGGTTGTTGCTTTGTCGTCCAACACGACAACAACCCAAAACATACATCGCTCCTGGTGAAGAACTACCTCCAGAAGACCAAAGTGAACATTACTGACTGGCCTGCACAAACATAAAGCCCTGACTTGAATCCCATTGAAAGTTTCCACACAGTGAACTGAAGATCCACGCCAGAAGATCAAATCTGGAGAAGCTTCAGGGAATCAATAAAAAAAAAAAAAAGAATAAGCTGGGACTTCTCAGGAGACGTGTGTGAGACTTGCTGAAAACTACATCCAATAACTGCAAGCTGTCATCCAGAAAAAAATACACAAAAGTGAAATGAGGACTAATAATCCTGTCAACATCTGTAATTATACACACATACAAACAAAACTGTGTCACTAGAATACAAGAGCCTCATTATTGAAATATAACAGAAAATTCTGACATCATCCAGCCCATAAACACTCCAAGTGTTAATGTGATTTATGTGAATGAAAACTAAATTTTATATATCCAAGTCACATGCAGTATTTCAGTAAAAACCTTAACATTATATTCATGTTGTTATGAATGAAAAAAACTCTATTTCCCTCCAGCTGATGAGTTCCAGCTCTTTCCAAGAAAACCAACATGTAGAGTACTCTAACGGGTACCACTGACTGATTAAGATCAGAGCAGGAAGGAGGTTTTATTGTATAATGCTACTTTCATTTGGCAATGCACTCAAGCTGCCCCCCCCCCCCCGATCGGCCATCTCTGGCCTAAAAATAGTGCTGATGGCTGCAGAGCCTCAAGGCCCCTGTCTGTCATAGACACTCCACAGAAGAAACCACTTGATGCAAAAAAACAGTACAAATTATTCTACCTGTAAATGAAGCAGGTCCACCACCTCTGTATTACAGTAGTCCTTAGAAGACACAGACCAAATAAACAACTGGTTGGAGAGGACGAGATCTTAAAGTGCAGCCTGAGCCATGCAGAGTGGAGAGTGAAACGGCAGGGCTGACGAGAGAGGGAGCGCTCTGATAGGCCGGCTATTCCTGATGAAGTACAGACAAGAGTTGATGGTGACAGCTGTTGTGATAGGGGGCTGCTGAAAGGTAAAAATAGAAGCCCCAGCTTTCCAGGCTGCTAGACCGCTCTGCCATGAACTCCCCTGACCACTGCCACAATCCAATCAGCTGCCACACCGCTGAACCACACATGCTTCTCTAGTTGCTGTCATCTCAGCTGCTAGTGTACTCTGTTGTGTGTGTGTGTGTGTGTGTGTGTATGTATTATGGTCAGACACTTATCGGCCTGAATGTGGTGGTAATTTTTGGCTTTTAATTATTTCTCTGAACTGTTCCTTTTCTAGGGTGGAGTGATTAAACAGCATACATCTTTAATGACTTTAAACACCAAGAATTGAGTGCAGAATTTTGAACTGAACAGATACACACACCCACTACACTACACTACAGTACGAGCTTGCTATAATGACAAAAGAAAACCTGGCAGAGTGATAGTGAGGAGAGATCTTGGCCATTGTTTCTAAAGACATATGAGCTTTGCTTGTCTCAGAACACACACACAAACCGAAGTTAGGATGTCCAATGTAACGATGACATACCTTCACATTTTGTTCAGTCATCTCGTACATCGTGTTCAATTCCTCATCTAGTACCACAGCCGTCTGATCCTCAAACAACTCCTATTTCATCAGCTCGCTCTGTGCTTTTCGTACCATGACATTTTGCACAACACATGAGACATTCTGTGTGTGTTGTGTCGTGTTTGAGTGTGTTCTAAGTTGCACTGTCTTCCTTTGTGAAACCAGTCTGTACAACAGAGAGGAAGAAGTGTAAAGCAGCTAAAGGAAGGCGTTACCAAAAAAGCAGAAGCAGAGAGGAACATGTAACAGGAAATGAATGCTCCTCTCATGCTGCGAGCAAAGAAAACTCAGGTCTGAGCTCTATTCTTTGAACACTAGTGGGGGGGGTTTCAGTTGAACAAATCCCAGTTACATATGTTCTCTTATGAGCATACAAAATTCAATTTTTTTTATAGTAATGCTGTGGCTTTTCCTAAAGTGGACCTATTAGACTCACTTCCAGCTCCACCTGTTTGTTTTTGGCCTCTTAGAGTAGCTTTGGGTTACATTAACATAATCCTCAATTATTTTATAATGGCCTTAGTTCAGGCCACCCTCCCTTTAAGCTTACTTTCTTCTGATCCTGCTGCGCTCACAGCCAACCAAAATTAGAACATCACATATAACAGAATTTTTTTCAACCCTTATTTTACCAAGTAAAATGTTTGAGAACCACTTCTCATTAACAAAAGCAGTTGACTTTAATCTACAGTGTAAAGGAGAGCCAGCCACAATTCAGTACCTTGCACAAGTATACTTTAACATGCAGCCAGTAGGAGCCAGGGGGTAAATGGCCTGCCCTACCTCCTGAGCGACAGCCACCTGAGGTCGATGTCCTATTATCTGGAGAATTTATAAATATAATGGAAAATGATGTAACCTGTAATTTGTTTTGTTACATAAATCTGTTCCACCTGCTTTTGTTTAGTAAGGTTACAAAAACTCAGATAAAGGTGGATATGGAGCAGGTCACGTTCATTTAATTATTTTTACCTGTTTCCAGTAGCAGAGCACTTTATTTCCAGAGAGACAAGATCCTATAATTTACTGCATTTTGGGGGAAATTGTAAAGTTTAATCATTTATTTTATTATGAAATTGACATTGTGCACTGAATTTTTGTTTGTATATGCTGTCAGTTACGGTTCATAGAACACAGGAATTGTCAAAAACCAATATCGGCAGGTCACACTTGAAAAAAGGAAATGGCCAAAAAAAATTCTCACTGGTTCATCTCTAATATAATTTATGGTAAAAATGATACTTGATCTTCTAATGGTAACAAAATAGCAAGTCTAGTGTCTGTTGCTGCTGGAAATGTAATTTTTTCTTGTGTCGGGCAACTGTTGCACGACTTACAAGTTCTGTGGCGCTCTGAATGCTAACGTGGTAATAATGTTAGGATTCAGTTTGCACTGCTGCCAAAGCGTAAGGAAATACTAAAGCCTTATTTAGCATTAGCAGTCAAACAGGGACCGTATCTAAGAGGTGACAGGATAAAAAAAATGAACTTTTGAAATTTTTTTTGTTAAACTTCTGGCAAAAAAACAATAAATTATTCTCTTCACACACACACACACACACACACACACACACACACACAAAGCTGAACCTGAAACACAATGAAAAGTTCTAATGGCATTAGAACTCAGCGTTTCATCAACACTACATTTGCTTTGTATGTCCAAAAACACTCTTCCTAAAACACAACAAGGGAAGAAAGTGTAGTCAAAATGGTTATGAGTGCATACAAATTTGGGGGAAGGTTTTTTGTTTTTTTTTTTAAAGTGCATATGGTAATAAAGCAATTTTTCTGTTCATGTCTGTGAACATGTACACGTCTGGTCTTTGTCCACAAGATGGAGCCACAGAGCCAGGAAAAAAAATACGTGTACTTCCCCTACAATCACACAAAGAATCAATTCTTTAGCAGCAGCTTCAACAATAATCTGGAGAGGGAATGACAAAGTGCAAACAGAGTGTATGACAGCTTTAGACCAGCTGACAGACAGCAAGGGCTGGAGGAATGACAAGCTGGACTGTCTTGGAAAGAATGCCGCCTAAAGAAGAGGGTGGGGTACGAAAGGCAAAGAGAGAAATGCAGTGACGTCAAGCCTCTACAGTGACTCTGTGCATCGTGAATAGCAAAGAGGTGTGTCGTGTATACAAAGGCTTCTGCGAAATCAAATCAGCTGAGAAGAAAACGACAGAACATCTAAATCTGACCCAACTCCAACTTATTTAATTACATGTGGAAAGGCTAAGATGGTCAGAGGGTAAACGCTGAGTGTGACAGCATGGCGCAGGCTTGTACAATGCAAAGGAAGGAAATCAACAATCAAAACTAAGGAGAAATAAGGAGGCAAATATACACATCTCTGTTTACATTGCTGGAACTGATGCGGAGAAGGTGAACAGCTTTGTCAATATCACAGAACTCATCACTCATCTCCACACTGATGAAGAAAGCTCAGAAACAACACACAAAGCTCAAGCACTTATTAACTTCCAAAGCAGAACAATAGAAAGCTTCTTAACTGGAAGCATCACAACGGGTTGATCACAGCCAAAGCCTGGAAAGCTCTGAAGACGACAATTAAAATTGCTCAGATTATCACTGGCACCCATCAGTGGTAGCAGTTGGGTGTTGGGTGTTTCCCAACCCAAAATCCCAGCTACAGCATATTTACTTTCCTGTCATCTTAGCAAGCAATGAAGTATTTGCGGCTTACCACCTGACTTCAGAGCAGATTATTTCCTCGTGCTGTAAAATTAAGAAACTAATCTTCTACCCTCCAGCATGAAAGCATCTAATAATCCTGACAGGAAAAACAAACTTTTAAACTGATAAAGTGACACTGGATTTAGGTCACGGATTATAGTGAACTGCAGAAAAATGCCATCAGAGAACAGTCTCTAATGATGCCAACAAGCTCTAAAACACAGAACCTGCCAACAACAAACAAAGCAGAATTAGTAAACTTGGTTTAGTCCTGCTGGTGAAGGTGACCTGTGTGTATTTGCTTCTGGCAAGTCGTGGCTAAAGAGGGTAACACAAACTGACAGACCTGCCACAGACCATCACTGTTCTGCCCCCAGAAATGCCAGCGTCTGCTGCAGCGACAGTATTGTGTCCTCTAGCGAAGGGTCAATGGAAGATGGTAGCAGTGTCCGCTTATTTTCTAAATGACTAAACTGAATTTAAAATATGGACTGAAGACCCCAGCATTAAGCACCGTTCAGCTAACATCAAGAGTGCTAACAGTGCTAGCACCAGCAACCTTCTTTGACTGAGGATAACATGGCCCACAATTATTTCTCTACAGTATGTGATGTGTTCAGGAACCTGCGTAATTGCTGGTGTTAAATCACATATTACAGTGGGCGTGTCAGCTGCTATTATATTACATTGGTATACATTTATTATTTTTCATAAAACTATATAATATTAATCAATACATGATTGTGTTTGTATGAAAATTTCTTAGTTGTGTTTTTTTTGGTCATCTGACTGCTGCATATTATACTGTTCACTGTCTCTTAGCACGTATATTTGATATTTGGTAGAACACAGCACCTGAACAGGGCAATAAATTAAACCTGCTAAAAAAGGTATGCAGGAGGATAAGACTCGTGTGTGTGTGTGTGTGTGTGTGTGTGTGTGTGTGTGTGTGTGTGTGTGTGTGTGTGTGTGTGTGTGTATTATGCCTGAGTGCACTCCTCCATGTCTCACTTCTGGTGTGGGGTGGCAGATGTAGGTCAGACAGGGTGCAATATGTCTTTGTGTGCACATGTGATGCTAACATAAAGAAAACTCTATACACATGTTTGTATGTCTAACTTTACTTGTTATAATGTTCTTAACATTACAATTAAAAGCAATATCCTTAGCCTAATCTAAACCTAAATCTAAACAAATGACCCCCCCCCCATGCGTCCTTACTCCCAAGGTCTAAAGCTCAAGTTTGTCCTCAAAATAACAGCCATACAAATGCACAGTTCACAAGTGAGATGATGAGGATTCAGCTCAATTTTATTTATATAGCACCAAATCCCAACAAACAGTCATGTCAAGGCGCTTTATATTGTAGGTAAAGACCCTACAATAATTACAGAGAAAACCCAACAATCAAAGCAACCCCCCATGAGCAAGTACTTCGTGACAGTGGGAAGGAAAAACTCCCTTTTAACAGGAAGAAACCTTCAGCAGAACCAGGCTCAGGGAGGAGGAGCCATCTTCTGTGACCAGTTGGGAGTGAGGGGGAGACAGGACAAAGGACATGCTGTGGAAGAGAGCCAGAGATTAATAATAACTTATGATTAAATGCTGAGTGGTGTATAAATGCAGGTGAGTGAAGAAAAAAACAGTCAGTGCATCATGGGAAGCCCCCAGCAGCCTAGGCCTATAGCAGCGTAACTAAGGGATGGTTCAGGGTCACCTGATCCAGCCCTAACTATAAACTTTATCATAAAGGAAAGTTTTAGGCCTAATCTTAAACGTAGAGAGTGTGTCTGTCTCCCAAATCCAATCTGGGAGCTGGTTCCACAGAAGAGGGGCCTGAAAGCTGAAGGCTCTGCCTCTCATTCTACTCTTAAGCATCACAGGAACCACAAGTAAGCCATCAGTCTGAGAGCAAAGTTCTCTGCTGGGATGGTATGGTACCATGAGGTCTTTAAGAAGATTATTCAAGACCAGAGTCCAGGCAGGTTGGAGGAGGTGGAGTCAAGTACCAGGGATGATTTGTAACAGAAGGATAGTAGGATAGTAGAGTAAAAGGGAAGGTAGTGATGGTAGTGAGGCCTGCTATGGTTTATGGTTTAGTGGCTGGAGGTGGCAGTGTTGAAAATGCTTTTGTTAGGAGTGATCAGGACGAACAGAATTAGAAATGAGTATATCAGAAGGTCAAGTTCTTTGGAGACAAAGTTAGAGAGGCAAGACTGAGCTGGTTTGGACATGTGCAGAGAAGGCATAGTGGATATATTGGAAGGATGCTGAATATGGAGCTGCCAGGCAGGAGGAAAAGAGGAAGACCACAGAGAAGGAAGACATGCAGAGGGTTGGTATGACAGAGGAGGATGCTAGAGATAGGGTGAGATGGAGGCAGATAATCTGCTGTGATAAGCCCTAAATCAAGCCGCCGCCGTTGGGTTCCTAAGAAGCACTTGAACACCACTGCAGAATTGTCATGTTACACGTACTGTATGTCAAATGTATGACATTTTCACTACAACACTGGAATCTGTCTAAGCATGTTTGAAGCTGATAGGAAGTGCTACTGGAACACTGCAGCCCTACAATTCCAACCCAGCTCACGTATAAGTTTAGAGGGGTCAATCAATCTTTGGTCAAACTTCTTGGAATCCATAGACATGTACTACTCGTGCTACTGTGTTGGAATTATACACCAGAAACGTGTCCATAAAGATGTAACAAAAATAATAATAATTAAAGCCGCAAGCGGCGTTGAAGGCCCTCGCCGCCTGTGAGCCTCCGCGAACCTCAAGCGAACCGCCTTTGAGCCCTGCAAATCCTCAGCGAGCTCCCTGCATGCCATGCAAACCTCCAGCGAGCACACTGAGAGCCGCTTCCACTGCCAAGTGTAAAAACCCGATTTTGAGCAGTTAATCTGTGTTTCCACAAGGTGGCGCTGTGACTGTCATTCAATAATGTCCTGTGGATGTCTTCAGGGGTGAGGCGTTATCACCCTTGTGAAGTTTGAAGCAGAACGGATGCATCGTTGGAATCCTGATTCCACTAGGTGGCGCTGCGACTGTCATTCAAAAATGTCATGTGGATGTGTGCAGGGGTGGGTCCTTATCACACTTGTGAAGTTTGGTGCAGATTGAACAATGACTGTTTAAATTACAGCAACTTACTTGTTCCACTAGGGGCGCTAGAGGGGCATTCAATAATGTCCTATGGATGTGTTCAGGGGTGGGTCCTTATCGCACTTGTGAAGTTTGAAGCAGATTGGATGCATCATTGGAATCCTGTTTCCACTAGGTGGCGCTGCGACTGTCAGTCAATAATGTGATATGGATGTGTGCAGGGGTGGGTCCTTATCACGCTTGTGAAGTTTGGTGCAGATTGAACAATGACTGTTTGAATTAGAGCATATTACTTGTTCCACTAGGTGGCGCTGCGACTGTCATTCAATAATGTGATATGGATGTGTGCAGGGGTGGGTCCTTATCACGCTTGTGAGTTTTGGTGCAGATTGAACAATGACTGTTTGAATTAGAGCATATTACTTGTTCCACTAGGTGGCGCTGCGACTGTCAGTCAATAATGTCATATGGATGTGTGCAGGGGTGGGTCATTATCACACTTGTGAAGTTTGAGGGCAATCGGACAAAGTATATGGGAATGAGAGGCAAACGAAATGTCATGGCGAAGGATCGAAGCTCGCCATGGCCCCAGGGCCACGCCCCTCTGCAAAGGAACATCATCATGGGCCTTAGTGGGAATGTTTGTGATCAATGTACAGCTCAAAACACCTGAAAAAAGTGTGTCACACAGAAATGTTAGGTTTTCCATTGAAAACCAATGGGGAATTGGGGGTGTGGTCACGGGGGCGGCGTGCAAAATGAGGCATGGGTCTGATTGACTTTTATGATCAGGGTCATATACAGAATGTGGAAACCAAATTTCATAACTCTACGAGTAACTAAAATTTTGAAGCTCCATGCAAATTTTATTTTGATTATGTAGGGGGCGCTATTGCAGGAATTGCCATTGTTTCTCCATTTATGGATTCATGGTGGGACCCTACATAAGTTATTAAAGTTTGGTAGAAATCTGGCAAAGCATGCACGAGTGATGACAGAAAAGGTGAGTGTAATTTAGGCCAAAACGAAGGCCAAGTTCAGCGCCCCCTAACGACCAAACCATTGATTTTTTCATAAAACCCTGAATAACTTTTGATGGCCTACTGGTCTAGATTATGCTGAGCGATTTTGGTGTCTGTAGGTGTAACGCCCTAAGAGGAGATGTTTCAAATACGAGGTGTGCATCATCGCCAAATTGGCAGAGGGCAAAGTTCAGGCCACGGTGGCTGACTTCCTGTTTGCTGTGTGGGGGTGCTCCAAGAGGATTTTTTGCTTGTCCTGACATGATCTATGTGTGACGCCAATTTCGTGGTTCTACGACAAAGTTGATCGTGGCCTCTCCCATAGAGGGCCGAAAAAAGAATTTCCGGGGGGCGCCGTGGAGCCCCCTTTTAGAGTTGGTTCTTGATGACATTAAAAAAATCAATTTTTCGCCAGACCTGACCTCTGTAGCGAAAATGGTGAGTTTTCGTATATGTTCAGGGGGTCAAATTTGAGGGGAAAGACGGAGAAAGAAAAAGAATAATAATAATAATAATAAATATAGCCGCAAGCGGCGATAGTAGGCCCTCGCCGGCCGCAGCCCCGATGCTGGTGCCGATTTGAACCCAGCTTTTCCAGCCGGGCCAGTTTTAGCCCTGTTTTTAGCTGTAATGTGGAAATTTGCTTGCCTTTCCAATAGGAATAAAATGGTACACTTTTGTAATCGTCATTGCAACAGCATGCACAAAATGACACAGGTGTGATTGACTTTTCTGATTAAAATTTACGTAGAGCATCTGTGTACCGAATTTCATGTATTTTGGTCAAACTAACTGAAAATTTTTGTATAGGTGAATTTTGACTTTTTCCCATTGGAAAACAATGGGGAATTTCGGGCTTCGCCATGGCAACGTGTTAGAAAATAGAATATAGGTGTCTTTGGCTTTTTTGATCAGGATGATGTCAAGAATGTTGACACAAATTTTCATGTATTTCAGACAAACTAAAATTCTGGACCTCCATACAAATTTTTATTTGCTTCTGTAGGGGGCGCTATTGCACATATAGCCTTGTTTCCTTAATTGGGGGTTCAGGCTGGGTCAGTACATAAGTGATTAAATTTTGAGGCTGATCGGCCTAGGATTGTGCGAACGAATGCACAAAGTATTAATAATGTCAATGAAAAAGATGCGATATTTAGGGCATCGCCATGACAACATCTTACATTTTACAGCATTTTCACCTGTAGTTTTTTTGTTCAGGGAAATGTGAAGAATGTGTGTACCAAATTTGAAGCATTTCTGTTCATGTCTGAGACACAAAACGGTCATTTTCCAAGCGCAGAAATTTCACATTTTTTCCCATAGGAATAAAATGGGGCAATTTTGTAATCGTCATGGCAAATGCCTGCACAATATCATGTAGGTGTGATTGGCTTTTTTGATCAGATTGACATAGAGAATCTGTGTACCGAATTTCATGTATTTTGGGCAAACTAACTGAAAATTTTTGTATGGGTCAATTTTCACCTTTTCCCATTGGAAAACAATGGGGAATTTCGGGCTTCACCACGGCAACGTGTTAGAAAATAGAATATAGGTGTCATTGGCTTTTTTGATCAGGATGATGTCAAGAATGTTGACACAATTTTTCATGCATATCAGACAAACTAAAAATCTGGACCTCCATACAAATTTTTATTTGCTTCTGTAGGGGGCGCTATTGCACCTACAGTCTTTTTTCCCTAATTGGGGGTTCAGGCTGGTTCAGTACATAAGTGATTAAATTTTGATGCAGATCGGCCTAGGATTGTGCGAACGATTGCGCGACGAAAATTGCGGCGAGACACAAAAACGAAGGGCAACTTTATGCGGTTGTCATGGCAACACCGTTGAAAATTTGATAAAACTGTGAATAACTTTTGATGCCCCGCTTGTCTAGATGATCCTGAGCGATTTTGGTGTCAGTGGGTTAAACGCCCTAGGACAAGTTCGTTCAAGTACGAGGTGTGCAAAATGGCTGACTTGGCAAAGGTCAAAGTTCAACCCAACGTGGCTGACTTCCTGTTGGTCGGGCGGCAACTCCATAATATAATTTTTAGTTGGTCTTTATATGTTCTCTTTCTGACCCGAATTTGGTGGTTCTACGAGCAAATTTTTTTTTGGCCCTCTCATAGGAATGCAAAATTTCAATTTTCTAGGGGGCGCCACCTCGCCACTTTTTTAATTTTTTTAATGGCACCATTAAAAAAGCAAATGTTTCACCGGACCTGGCGTGTACAGAAAAATTGGTGACTTTTCGTATATGTTCAGGGGGTCAAATTTGCGATCGTTTACTCAGATAGAATAAGAATAATAATAATAATGAACGTCGCCAACAATTCCAATTATGCGCCTTTCCAGTCACCTTCATATATACGTTTTCGGAATCGTCTCGGCACGACCCACGTTGTGGTGAGGTCCATGGTCAATGACGAGCGCGTTGCGCTCGTCATTGACCCAATTTTGTCGCGCAAGCTAACTTTTGACATTAGCGATTTCAATTATGGGCTGTTCCATTCACCCGCATATGTACGTTTTCGGAAAGCGTTCGACCTGCCCTACCTTGTTTGAGGGTCCGTGGTCAAAGCCGAGCGCTTCGCGCTCGACTTTGACCTTTTTTCGTTTTCGCGCGAGCGAATACAATAGGCTCCTCGCCTACCCCTTCGGGAGGCTCGGGCCTAATTACAACTTCCAGAGGGACCTTAGGGCTCTTCAGGTATACACTGAAAAAAGGATGCAGTTTTGACTATGACTAGCATTTAGAGCCACCAGATATGAACAATGAACAAAACACACCCCCATCTCAAATGAGCCACACACGTTTGTTTCCTCCAAACACACTTCTGTCTGGCTGTAGTAATCTCTGAGGAATGCATAGGCAGGACAAAACGGTGGATGATGCCTTTTATACAACTGCTAAGAATCAGCTCCTCTGACTTCATATGTGGGTTCAAAGTGTGAGGGATGTTGTGGGCAGCACTGTATAGGCCAGTGACTGCTGCACAAAACAAACACAGATAGCATCATTGACTAAAACCCTCAGCGTCATGAAGGCTGAAAGCATGTGTGGTTCAATGGAATGTATTGACGACCTGTGACAATTATGTCAGGAGAAATCAAGTTGCAGCTTCTGAACAGATCAAACTCCATAATGGATTTGGGTTGCCGAAATTTTCCTTGAAGATGTACTCAAATACTGACAGGGTCCTTTATTTATGTCCACTGTAGGCCTTTATTACTAATTTTCTCTCTATATTTATTTGGTGATGTTTAAGTACCAAGCCTCAGTGTTTGATGTGTTATATTTATTTCATTATTCTATCAATATACATATGAACTGAAAATGAAGCTTCACAAAGATCAGTGTCAGCACAATCCATTATCAGACCAGCGTGTCTTTTTTCCCCACCGAGCTCCTTGCCCTGCCAGGTGCCAACCAGTTAGATTCCAGGGATTTAGTGTTCAGTCCCTTTACTCCTTTTCCCATGGGCCAGGACTGGAAAACGCTGGTAAGAAAGCAGACAGACTGTCCTTCAAAACATATCTCGGCCCAACACTGGTACAATTTATCCTCCACCCTCAAAGTCCACAGGTAGTCTAATCTCAGCTGGGAGAAGCTAAACTGCCGGATCAGAGATTCATCCAAGCGATGGGGTGGACCACCCAAAATCACCCTGGTGCAATAAGCCAAACCAATAGTTTGTAAGGTAACAAAGCTGTCAAAGGTAAACTCTTACATGTCAGAAGAGAGACCCGGCTGGCATCCCAAGAGAAAGAACATACTTTGTTAAAGCCGAAATATCAAAGCAAACTGTCACATCCTGCATTTTGCTTTTGAAAACCACACACCAACACAGACCAAAACAGACAGAGCTTAACTACTGACTTTTATTTGAGGAAATTTGGTACCTTACTTTTAATCTCTTAATGACTCCTTAGATCAGTCAACATTACTTAGGGGAGAAGCATAACTAGAGAATTCATGAGCCATTAAAGGGAAATCCCACTATTTTACGAGAAGATAGCTATGTGACTCTGGCATCTGGAAAAAAGTCTGAAAAAAACGCAATCAGGGTAACTTCAGCTTGCGTGACAAGAAACATCACTGTGACATTACTAAAGGTATAGGCTCCAGCAGTAATACAGCTCAATGAACATATCAGAACATAGTATATAAGAATGAAAAGTAGTCTCCACATGAAGCCAAGCACAGTATGAGCCACTGAGACGCATGTGTTTAGAGGCAACTGAAAGTGATTTATGTGACTGATTCCCTCTGCTCACACCTTCAATCGAATTGGAGTCGAGCAGCCATATCATGAAAACACCTAGCGTGTCTGACACAGGATGGAGCACAATTCGCTGTAATCCGTACGGCACCAGTGGCTTTGGGAAAATAGAGCCCTCTATCTCAAATATGACCACAAGACAATACAAGACCAAAAAAAAAAAACTTTAACAGTTCTGAAGTTTCTCACTGAGTGACACAAATGCTGGCTGTCTGAGTGAATGAGCTCCCAGAATACATGGAGGTCTTAACTTCTTCCACAGTAAGGCTTCAGAGTAGTAATTACTGAAACACCCTGCGATATCAGATATTACACTGCTCATTAAGGTGTCTCTGAGTAGCAAACCATAGGCTAATAGGATGAAATGACTCAGTGGCTAACTGCTTTATCCCAGTATTTGTGATAATTGTGGGTGGAGAATAGGCCTGTAATTACTGAGGAGGAAAGAGCAACTCCCTACGTCCCAAAGGAATTCCACAGCGATATAGAAAACATCCCATAACTGTAGCATATGGCATCAATCTGAACCTACTCAGCAATATATTGCAACTTCACTTCACCAGGCTTTACTGATTTTTTTTAACTACACTCCCCTCCAAAGTATTAGAACAGTGAGGCCAATCCTTTATTTTTGCTGTAGACTGAAAACATTTGGCTTTGACATTAAAAGATGAATATGAGACAAAAGAGCAACATCTCATCTTTTATTTCCAGGCGTTTACATCTGGATCTGATACACAGTTCAGAAGATAGCACTTTTTGTCTGAGGCCACCCATTTTTCTTGTGAGCAAAGGTATTGGAACACGTGACTGGCAGGTGTGTTTTGTTGCCCAGGTGTGTCCCGTTACATTAATTATTCAAACAACAAGTTTCAGATTCAGGCTTTGTCTGTGCATTTACTATTAGAAGAGTAACCAACATGGAAACCAGAGAGCTGTCTGTGGGTGAAGAACAAGCAATTGTGAAGATGAGAGAAGATGGAAAATGAATAAGAGCCATTTCAGAAACATTGGCCACAGTCGGTACAACCGTT
Source organism: Pterophyllum scalare (assembly GCA_024447675.2). Taxonomy (NCBI): domain Eukaryota; kingdom Metazoa; phylum Chordata; class Actinopteri; order Cichliformes; family Cichlidae; genus Pterophyllum; species Pterophyllum scalare. The sequence continues at coordinate 17,659 of JAMQGT020005873.1, forward strand.
TGGTTGTCACTGGTGTACTACGTAACAGATGTTGAACAGGCAGACAGAGAAAAACAGCCGCAGTTGATGACAGAAACGTTGTAAATGCTGCAAAGACCCTAAAACAACTGCTAGTGACATCAGCAGCAGCCTCCAAGAGGGCAGGAGTGAAGGGATCACAATCTACTGTTGGCAGAACACTTCATGAACAAAAGTACAGGGGCTTCACCAGAAGATGCAAGCCACTAACTAGCAAGAATAACAAGAAGGCCAGGCTGGAACGGAAAGGCTGAAGTTGAGATAAAGTGGAGATGTCACGGCTTGGGTTTGCGTGGCTTCTTCTGGGACAGGCTCATTAATCTTCACTGATGATGTATTTGCAACTAAATATTAAGTCTTATTCACTTTAATCTATTTTATCTGTTCCAACACAAGAAAAATGGGTGGCCTCAGACAAAAGGTGCTTTATTTTGAAATCTTTATCAGATCCTGATGTAAATACCTGGAAATAAAAGCTGAGATGTTTATCTTTTGTCTCATACTGACGTTTTTGATAGAAAAGCCAAATGTTTTCAGTCTACAGCAAAAATAAAGGGATGGGCCTCACTGTTCCAATGCTTTTGGGGGGGGGGGTGTATCAGTTTCCCAAATCACACAGTTCAGGGGAGAAAAGTCTATAAACACTGAACAGAGCTATTACACTTTTTTATTTTCTAATTAGTTTTTATTTCACTTTGGCCTTTTGTTTTGTTTAGTTCCAGTTAGTTTTCAGAGTTGGTTTTTATTGTTTGAAAATGTTCAGTTTTAGTTTTAATTAGTTTCAGTGTTAGTTTTAGTCTTTTTAAGTATTACTGTATAACGGGCATGTGTCAGAGGCACAATTTAGGAAAACGGTAAATGGACTGGTTCTTATATAGGGTTTTTATACTTTACATGAGCACTGAAAGCACTTTATACAGCATGTCTCATTTACACATTCATACCAGTACTTTCTATCTAACATTAACACACACAATCGCTGAACACTCGGGGATCGAACCACCAACCTTCCAATCTGTAGCCGACCCGCTCTACCTCCTGGGTCAATAAAGGTATTACAATAAAAACAAAGAACTCTCTGAAAGCAGTTAACTCAGTCTTGTAGACAGCCAAAGTCCCAGTAAACAATACAACATAACACACCTTGAGACGACGATGTTTGTTGTGATTTGGCGCTATATAAATAAAATTTAATTGAACTGAATAAACATGCCTATCAAAGCTTCATCAGGTTAAGTTGTGATAACAAATTTGACAAACACATACTAAAACCAAGGATATTTCCTATATAGTGAGCTGTAGTTCAGGAGGTAGAGGAGGCCATCTGCTAATTAGAAGGTTGGTGGTTCGATTCCTGGCCTCAGTCTGCATGCCAAAGTATTCTTGGGCAAGATACTGAGCCCCAAGTTTCTCTCTGATATATTCGTTGGAGTGTGAATGGTAGATAGAAAGCACTTAGATCTAAAAAAAAAGTGCTTGTGTAAATGAAGTCATAAAGTGCTTTGAGTGCTCAGTAGAAAAGCGCTATATATGAACCAGTCCATTTACCATACAGTTGGATTTTATTTATTTTATTTTAGTTAGTTTACAAGTTCCAAAAATCATTTCAAGTTCATTTTACTTTTTAATTTAGATTTTAGTTAATTAAAATATTTTTTTCACATCTAGTTTTAATTTTTAATCTAGTTTTAGTTAACTACAATGGCCTTGACATGGAAACATCCAAGTTTTCCAGCTGGCTTATTTCATGTGTTTTGACCATGCTGCTGTGTCACTGTGCTCAGTGTTGAGAAAAAGGAGAATGCTGACAGTGTGGTTTTCAGGCAGCAGCAGTCAGCACTGTGAGAGGCCAAATAATCTGTGGCATCAGACCAAGACACAGACACCAGCGGTGTGCTAATGCTCCACTTTTCTGGAACGCTCGCACACATTTCACACCTGCTAAGAGCTGGATAGCTGAGTTCGCCAGAAACTTGGTCTTCTTTTTAGCACCCAAATTATTAGCTTTAACAATGTCTCCAGAGAGTTTGGAGCATTTTTTCAGTCAGGGAATAGATCTGGAGAAAATTGTCAGTTATATAAATACATATGCATGTCTAGAAATTGTCCTCACCTTGCCCTCCAAGTCACCATGAAATTATTGCAATTTCTAAATTGAAAAACCCAGCCACAGGGGAACCCAGCTATAGGGGTTCCACAAACCAGTGGACTCCTAGTGCCGGTCCCAATTCCGGATAAATGAGAAGGGTTGCATCAGGATGAGAATCCAGTGTGAAAACTTTGCAAATCAAACATGCAGATCATAGAGAATGTCATTCCCAAACTGGATCGATCAAGGCCTGGGTTAACAATGACTGCCTCTTTTGCTGTTAGCCAGCAGGGTACCGATGGAAACTGTGTTACTGTTGGCTGAGGACAAACAAAGTGGAAAGGGGGAAGGCATGTTTGGAAGCAACAAAAGAGAAGGAAAGGCGACAGGTGAGGCTAGAGACAGGAGCATTGGAGGTGGATTCAAACTGTTCTACCATGATGTGTAGATAGGAAAAGAAATGGAGTAGGGTTATGAAGAGTGTCAGACAGGATCATAAATTTGAAGTTGGAAACTGAAGTTTGCTGTCAGTGCAGCTCCCCCACAGATTTCTGGAGTAAGTTGGGTGAAGTGGTACAGTGTCCCCAGGAGGAGAGATTGGTGATTGGAGCAGACTTCAGTGGACATGTAGGTGAAGGGAACAGAGGTGACAAGGAGGTGTTTGGTAAATATGGTGTTAAGGAGAGAAATGTGGAAGGACAGATGGAAGTGGCTTTTGTGAAAAGGATGGAAATGGCTGTGGTGAACATATACTTCAAGAAGAGGAAGGAACTTAAGGGTGACGTGTAAGAGTGGATGAAGATGCATACAGGTGGGCTACATCTTATCCAGAATGTGCAATCTGAAAGAGACCGCATGGTGGTGGCAGGGGAGAATGGAGCTAGGCAGCATCAGAAGGTAGTCTGTAGATGACTTTGGAAATCAAGATGAAGATGTTAGTGAAGGCAGAGACAGGTATTAAATGGTGGAAACTGAATAAGGAAGAATGTTACAGAGTTCAGGGAGGAATTGAGAGAGGCTCTGGGTGGCAGGGAAAAGTTATTAGACGACCGGGAACGTACAGGGAAACTGCCAAGAAGGTGCTTGATGCATCTTCTGAACAGAAGAAAGATCACAAGGAGAACTGGTTTCACCACCAGTTCTCCTTGTGATCTTTCTTCTGTTCTGAGGAAGTATAGGAAAGTCACTCCAGGGCGAACACTGGTGCGTTTGGCTGCCGGTATCCTGGGTGTAATTTTCTGTTGTTCTACATTATTTTATTTTTACTCTGTAAGGTGACCTTCAGTGTCTTGAAAGGCATCCACAAATAAAATGTATTGCAATGCACAGTAATAGCAGTAATCAAAGGAAGAGGTTAGTAAAGGAAAATTGGGCTAGCCAGGGAGATAAAAAAAGTAGACAGGAGTACTGAGAGGTTAGACGTAGTAAAGGCGGAGGTGGCAAAGGAAATGGAAACGGCTTGCGGTGAAGTTGTACGTAAGGCTGGATGATAAGGAATGAGAAGTGACTGGCTAGAAAGACAGATGATGCTGAAAAGGATGTGCAGCAGGTTAGGGTAAAGATGGAAATGTATTAATGGGTGAAGAGTATGAGCAAAGAGGGTGGAAGGAGTACTTTGGGAGCTGATGAATGAGAAAACGAAAAAGAGAGGAGGACAGTTAGTGAATCAGGAAATGCAGGAGATTAGTAAAGAGTAGAAAGGTGGCTGGTCCAGATGGCATATCTGTAGAAGTATGGGGAGACGGTGGACTTTTTGACCAGATTGTTTAACACAGTCTTGGAGAGCAAGAGGATGCCCGAGGAATGGAGAAAACATGTGCCGGTACTGATTTTCAAATACAAGCCATGAAGAGCTGTTGAAGCTAGGTTAAGAAGAGAGGTAACAATCAGTGAGCAGCAGTACGTCTTCATGCCAAGAAAAAGCACTACAGAAGATTCATGGATGTAGTGTAGGAGAAAATGCTGAGGGCTAGCGTGGCAGGAGAATGCTAGGGATAGGGAAAGGGTGAGGCTGATGACCTGTTGAGGCGACCCCTAAAGGGAGCAGCCGAAAGAAGAAGACAGAAGGCAGGGCTTTGCCTTTAAAAACATTTATAAAGGAAATTTTTTAAAGGCAAAGCTCTACACTACCCTAGTAGTTGTAGTGGTCACTTGCGATTGGTGGGGTGCCAGCCAGACTTACTGTAGTCTGACAGAACAAAAAAAACCCCAAAACAACCTATCACCAGCAACCCTGCACAGGTACTAGCCCTTGTTTCCCATTTCATTTTCAAATTAAAAAAGCTAAGAGCTTGTTCTTGTATATTAGTGTTGGGGTGTTTTTAATGCATTTTCGCTTCCATTTTATTTTTCTAATTTTTTAACTCCAGTTTCCAATTCTTGATATTTTCTAAGTAATAGTTTTTTTTATGTCTGGATCCTATAGAAATTCTCTTTCCTTTCAATGTGGCCTTACAGGTATCCCATACAGTTGCAAGAAAGATAGTATCATTGTCATTTATCTCAAAATACTCAGATAAAGCCGTTTGTATTTCCTGTTTGGCCTGAGTATCTGTTGATAATGAGATGTTTAGTCTCCAGTGCTTAAACCGATTCTGTAGTCCTAAATTAACTTTCAGAGTGACTGGACGGTGGTCTGAGATTTTAATCGGTTGAACTTTGGTTCCTATAATTAGATGAGGGTCCTGCTTTAACATGCAGAAGAAACCTATCCTTGAGGAGCTTCCATATACCTGTGACATGAATGTAAAGTCTCTGACTTTAGAGTGACGGTGTCACCAGATGATCAGATCAGACCAAAAGATCCCCGGTTCGATCCCAGGAGGAGATGCAAAATCCTCTGGGGTTGCATCAAGAAGGGCAAGTGGTGTGAAAATCTGCCAAATCAAATATGCAAAGCCACCTGCTGTGGTGACCCCTCGTGACAAGGAACCAGCCAAGAATAGCTTTCTTTGCCCTACAGACCTTGTCAGTGAACTATGAGGGCAAGAACCAAAAAAAGTAATGTAAAAATCGTTAACTGTAATCAAGGCATCATTGACTCTTTGTCTTTACACATTTTTTCTGAATACCTAATTTTCAAACAACATTACCAAAAACACTTATTCACTATCACTGTTAAATTAAGCCAACTAATTGATAACAGTACATGGGTACTCTGGGCACCAATGACCCCAGCACAGGTTGGACCACTTTTCGCTGGCACAACTAGAACATCCCATAAGAGCTACTGTTTTTGAAATGCTGACCCAATTTTGTAACCCTATTGTCGATCACAATTTCGCTCTTGTTGCAAAATTTTCCTGTTTTCAACACACCACCTTCAACAGGTGACTGTTCACTTGCCGCCTAATTTAGCACCCCTTGAGAGGTGTTACTGTTACATGATAATTTATATCATTCACCCCACCTCAGTGGTTTTGTGGCTGATTAATGTCAGTGTTGGTTGCATCTGGACACACTGGTCACTGTCATCCATGACTTTTAACCGATCTACCCAGCTAAAGGCTTTTGATACATCTCCTCTCCTTGCTCTGCCTAGGAGTGAGCAAAGAACACTTTTTCTATGGAGTGATTTCTATGTCCTTCAATGCACATATTAAACAGATATGTAGGATGGCTTTTTTACATTTGCGCAATATTTATAAAATTAGAAACATCCTTTCTCAGACGCATGCTGAAAAGTTAATTCATGCATTTATTACTTCTAGGCTGGACTATTGTAATTCATTATTATCAGGCTATCCTAAAAACTCCCTGAAAAGCCTTCAGCTGATCCAAAATGCTGCAGCTAGAGTACTGACAGGGACTAGAAAGAGAGAGCATATTCCTCCCATTTTGGCTTCTCTTCATTGGCTCCCAGTTAAATCTAGAATAGAATTTAAAATCCTTCTCCTAACATACAAGGTCTTGAATAATCAGGCCCCATCTTATCTCAAAGACCTGATAGTACCGTATCACCCCAACAGAGAACTTCACTCTCAGACTGCTGGCTTACTTGTGGTTCCTAGGATACTTAAAAGTAGAATGGGAGGCAGAGCCTTCAGCTTTCAGGCCCCTCTTCTGTGGAACCAGCTCCCAGCTTGGATTTGGGAGACAGACACCCTCTCTATTTTCAAGATTAGGCTTAAAACCTTCCTTTTTGATCAAGCTTATAGTTAGGGCTGGATCAGACAACCCTGAACCACCCCTTAGTTATGCTGCTATAGGCCTAGGCTGCTGAGAGGGGGTCCCATAATGCACTGTTTCTTCTCATTCACCTTTATTTACTTGTTTATACTTCACTCTGTATTTAATCATTATTATTAATCTCTGGCTCTCTTCCACAGCATGTCTTTTGTCCTGTCTCTCTCCCCTCAGTCCCAACCGGTCGCAGCAGATGACTGCCCCTCCCTGAGCCTAGTTCTGCTGGAGGAGTCTTCCTGTTAAAAGGGAGTTTTTCCTTCCCACCGTCGCCAAGTGCTTGCTCATAGGGGGTCGTTTTGACTGTTGGGTTTTCTCTGTGTTATTGTAGGGTCTTTACCCACAATACAAAGCGACTTGAGGTGACTGTTTGTTGTGATTTGGCGCTATATAAATAAAATTGAATTGAATTGAATTGAATTGAATTAGCTTTTCATCTTAAACTACAATACTGTAAGTGGTACTATAACAATGCAGTAATGTGATTGAGATTAATTGTACAGAACTGCTGTCAGTCTTAACACTGTCTTAGTCACTGATGCTAAGGCCATAGCATTGGACTCAAGACTTTTAGAACATATTGAATAAGAATGTACAAAAAAAAGTCACATATAAATTATCAACTATAGAAACACCTCAGAAAACAGTTATCTTTGTGCTTATACATATACACCCATCAAGTTCCTTCCCTCCTCCATCAACCCTCATCCTCAAGCTCATTCCTCTTCCTCCACAAGAGAATCTCGGGAGGATAGGGCCAGGAAGTGGCCTATTTGTTCTAAAACAGATTCCACAAATACCAAAGTGAGACCTAAAGGGAAAGACATGCTTCCCGTTGCTTTTAGTCAGCCTGTTAAGACAAGAAAAGACGGCTTCTTGCTACTTTAACCTCTACTCGCTCTCTCACGCTCCACCCAGGATTCTTCTTCCAGACCTTTTCAGTCTTTATTCCTGCTGCTAATGTCATCTCTGCAGAATACTTACTACTTAGCAGGTTTACTTAAACATTTCCACGCTGCATTTTATCCCAATTAACAGGCTTGTTATGAATGCGGTTGGAAAGATATATGAAATCATTATATAAAAGTATGCCAAACACAAACACAATCCACACAGAATACTATCTTTTTATGAGAAGTATGACAAGTATGACAATTTCAGGCATTATTTCTACTGAATATCTGCTTATATCATTAATAACACTAACAGTTTTTAGGAGGAATCTGGACTGGAGAGGAAAAATGAGGAATGGAACATGGAACTAAAAAACCTGTCCACATCCAAACTCATACTTGACAGTTTACCGTCTTCGTAAGTGCTTTTAATAGAAGACGACTGTCATTTTGTACAGTTTAAAGTTCTGACAGGGTCTGAGGTCAGTGACCAAGAGGTCCTAAATCTAAAACAATTACATAACTGAAAACTTAAGACCCCATTGGATAAACAGTTAAGAGGATGGATGTCTAAGTTGATTGTGCTTTAAAATAACTTAGATAAATGCACCACAAATTATTAATACAAAATTACCAGAGAGGAACAGAGCTGTCAAGTAATCACCACCTGGAGGTGAGTTGGATCAGGTAGCGAGGGAGGATGCCGGACAGACCCGACACACGTAAACACATAGTAAGGGTGTGCTGGGAACGCCTAGCAGAGGCCCCATAATTTCCAGCTACTGGAAATCATTAGAGAAGCCCTTCAAAAGGGTGGGCAGGCTGGTCAATGTGCCTCTTGTGGATCAGCGTTACCAATGCAATATTTATATGTAACAGCAGAGTTATTTAGGAACATCAGTGAATGCTTAAAATAACTAGCAGAAAAGTTCATTTTGAAAACAACTGTCTCAGCTACTGCACCTGGCCTTAGTTCTAAACATGGCTGTGACTGTGCCATTTGTTGCCTCTTCTCTTAAGATACCTCAGTGTCCTGTCCATGCTGGTCACAGCTGAAACAACAGGACATCCTGTCTGTCTGCTTACTGTATTCATGTTTGTGTTGAAGACTCCTTGCACCAGCTTTAGGTGGGCTTACATAATGCTGAATGATTGGAAACAGACATGATGGCGCTTTGTAAAGTCCAAACTCTGGTTTATCACAACTTAGCTTCAACGACGTTTAAAAATATTTAGAAAAGCCAGCAGCTGCCGTTGGACCTGGGAGTGTGACTTGGCAGATGCAGTGTCTCTGCTAAAGCCTTTGTCCAGCAGTCAAGCTGGTGATATCAATTAAAGTGAACAAAGAGACACAGGCAGGCCTGATGTTTAACACGCATACAAATCAGCTGCAGGAATCACTTGACCAAACACTGCCTACTACACACTTCAAACAAAGTGTGCACTTCCTGTTTGCTCCATGGAAATTATAGCAGCTCCCCACATGACACAAGTCCTTATCCAATCACACTCGGAGCAGCGTTTTCCCAACTAACAGCCACAGTGAAGAAAGACTTCCTCAGTCAATCACTGCCTCTGTCTCCTGTTTGGAGGAGGACAGCATGGGCTGCACAGAGTCACTCCCTGCCTCCCAGAGCGGATGAATTCCATTGTGGGAGTAGGGGATCAGAGTCCCTTTCAGCCTGACTGTGTCACAAGGACTCTTGAATCAAAGCCAAACTAAGTCCTCTGATGCTGCCAAGTACGCCCTGATCAGGACATTGAGCCTGCTGGGGTAGTACTGACATGCTCTTAATGCCAGGTATCTGTACAAAAGGCACAAACTGAATGTCATACTATCAGTTACAAAGTACTTATTAAAGCTGATTGAGGATCCAAATATAGAGCAGAATCACATAAAGGGGGGGGCAGCAAAATGTTGCATCATTGTTTACTTATTTAATCATTTCAGTGCTGTTCAACAATTTATTTTTAATTTTTATGTAACAACCTAGGCTGAGGTAGACAACATACAACTCATGTCATAAATACAAGTTTCATTAACATCACGTTCAGTCATTATTAGCATATGCTGTGGACTTTCAAATTAGCCCACAAGCCCACTAGAAAAGTACACGCTTATGCCCAATGAACAACTGTTACTCCATTAAAGTTAAACACTTGTGCAGGAAAATCTAAGTGCTAACAGCAGTTTAAATGTCACAGGAAATAATTAGTGACTGAAAACAGTAATCCTGTGAAGGAAAAAGCAATGAGTGGTGAGAAAGACATGAGTCCATTGTTGTACTGATGGAATCAGTGCTGTGGAAATATACATGATGCTGAATTTATCAACACTTGAGGTAATCATAAAAGAAGAGCCGGGAGCAGCAACGAGGGCTCGTGCCCACCTGCGGCTCAGCTGAGACTCAAACTTACGAGCACATCAGTCACGTCGCTATACCCTCATCACTAAGATCAGGGTTTCTGTCTGCCTTTGCCAGTTGATAACAGCCAATGCATGTCACTGGGCATTTAATAGACAGAGGGACAGATGTTATTGCTGTTACCACAAACTGTGTGTTTAGTGCAGTTAAATCAAGCAGTAAAGAGACAAATCTTTCAGTGAAATTGTCATGTAGATTTACCAGCACCACTGTAAGTTGTACAGTCTGATTTATATCCATCACAAACCTCAAATCATAAATCGGAGGGAACAACAATGACATTTGGAAACGTAAAAGGGAAAATATAACCAGACATCTCTGCTATGTTTTAATCTCCAGTAATTCTAAATACGCCGACTTATGAATATGAAGTCAACATCCTTTTACAAGCATTTATAAGCTACAAGAGAGTGAGCAGTGGATTAGGATTTACAGTGTGTCCAAACTGTTGACTGGTACTGCATGTAAGGACAGAAACACACACACACAGTACATCTCACACTGTAAAATCTTGACAATGGAGACCGTTACTCTGTCATCTTAAAATAATGTTTCAAAGAGACTTTTCAAACTCAAAATATGCAGAACTGACTCAAAGCTGTATGCCACTGTTGATCACCCATGAAGCATGCGTGCCATAAAATATGGACTCTGAAACAGCGCGGTGCTGGAATGGGATCCATAATTTTTATTTCTTTAAATAGCACAAACAATGTTAGCAGGTAACCTTGTCTCTACGTGCCTGCAGCAAACACACTGTGCTGAAGCTGCAGACAACAGCATGAACCCTGCTTGGTCTGTGACACTGACCAAAGGCAGCCAAAAGCACCGCTCTGCACAGAGCATGTTGAAGTGAAAGGCAGGCTAAAAGAGGCATATCCCACACTTTCCCGATGGTGCGCAGCTGTTTGTTTGGGATGTTTTAACAGGCTTTGATTTCAGCACTTTTTGTTTCAAAGATATTCAACCAACATGTGAAAAACAGATGGAATTTTATTTGTGTGTATATATAAGTGGAAAAGGTGCTTACAAGTCTGGCCTCCCGGCGCAGGCCCTCGGTATTCCTCAGCCAGAAGCGGCTCAGTTCACTCAGCTCCAGGATTGGCTGTACCTTCAGCCTCACCGTGTCACCCGACTGACGGATCATCTCAACTATCTCATCCCGACTCTTATTCTCCACGTTCCGTCCGTTTATCTCCACCAGCCTGTCACCTGGCACCAGGCCCAGCGCGAGATCCTTGGTGCCAGCACCAGGCTCAGCAAAGTGAACCACACGTCTGTACACTCCGCCATCAGGGCTACGGTCTAGCATTGTAGTGCGACGCAAAGAAAATCCAAAGTCACCAGTGTTACGGCGCTGGAGTTCCAGTTCACGGGTTTCGGGTGCATTCGGAGCGACCACAGCTGGCAGCTGCAGTTGTGCAGGGAAGATCTTATCGACCACTTCGGGAATGCAGACTTTTTTGGTTGTTTGTGCTTCAGGCTGCTGCTTGAGGCTGTGCTTCCGGAGCATGCTGAAAACTTTGCTCTCCACCTGCGGGGATGGGGCAGCGGAATTCTGACCTGAAGGGGTGGATCCCTCTGAAGGGCTCTCCTCCTTGCTTTTCTGGGAAAATGAAAAGCGTTTCATCATCTGTGAGGAGTTCTGCTTGGCGAGTGACCCAAAGTGAGCAACACGATCGCGCACTGAGCTTCGTTGTCCATCCTGTCCTCCTCCACCCTCACCCTTCAGGTCATCAGTAGAGCTGGCAGTGCTCAGCTGGTCATCTAGGATCATGCTGCTTCGGTTACTCAAGCCATCTGATTCAATGTCAGTGAGGGGGAGCTCACTGCTGCTGGCCACTTTGATGGGAATGGGGTTGGAGATCTCAAGTTTGTTCCTGGATTCCCGCTTCGCCTCCCTCTTCAGGTTGAAGAAACCACGGCGCATGCTCATCTCCTCCAGACTGCGCAGCTCTGCCGCAGACATCCTCTCCTTTTTATCCTTCTTCTCCTTCTCCTTCTTCTTTAGATTAAACATAGTGACACTAAATTCACTCAGTTATCCCAACTGAATTCACTCGTTAGTTGTGTTTGTTGTGGCCCAACAGGGAAGAATCCCTTAGGGGGAAAAAAGAGAGAGAGAGAGAGTCAGATTCACAAAATGCTAAATATTACAGTCACTGCTCTCTGTGCACAGCTGGACATTGTTGTATCTGTGATACAGTGAAGAATGACCATGCTTAATGTTTTCACACAGCTGAAACATTCAGGCAGGCTAAGAAAATTGTCTCTTGTCACTGATGTCAGAAATGAATAACAACAGCAATAATAATAATAATAATAATAACATAATTTGCCTCACATCTAGAGCAGAGAAACTACAATTGTATAAACAAAAAGTATGACATGGTAATAACTCAACCCTATCCAGCCTCAGCTTCTGAACCAAATGATTTAGCTGCATTTAGCTGTATATGAATATGTTTATGAAGACTTAATAAACTTGTTGCATATTTAGTGGGCTTTTTGCTACAGTTTTATCATTGTAACAATAACTGCAACTGATATATATTTGCAAAATGAGTTTCAAACTACATAATATATTACTATCATAAAAATGCACAGATAATGATTTTTTTTTTTTAAAGCGGGCATCAAACATACACATGGTCGTTGGCCAAATGTGTAGATGGCCTTATGAAAAACAAAGAAAAATGATCTACATCACTGAAGACCTCCAGCATTCTTACATTACAGAGGCTTATTGGAGAAGCCTGGAGACCAAAAGACATCGTCTCCTTTAACTGGGTCTCTCCAAAGCCTCAAAAATAAAGGAGACCTGCAGCCAACTGAAACAGGCAGGCAGGCACATCCACATGAGCCAGCCCGGTTCTCATTGGCTGCTGGGTGACACACAGAGACTCCTCTTTACAACAAAAGAAAACATTTCCTACTTTAACTGGGGAACAGGGAATAGTTGGCAGGGATTTCTCCTGTTAGGATCAATCCGGACTTCCAGCAAGAAATGTCATTCAGCTGTTATGAAAACCTCACTTGTGCATGACAAGCGCCTAAGTTGTCAACTCAGTCCTGAGGTGGTCATTTACAGAAAGGTGTCACAGATTAGCGCTTAAGGCACCACAGCTCTTTATAACCACTCAGGTCAGATCATCTGCTGCTTCACACACAGTGTTTGTCAGTATCTACAAACCAGTGTGCTAGAACATCCAAGGTTTCCTAAACATCCTGTTCCAGTTATTACCTCCTGCTATGTGTCGCTAAAGTAAATGGACAGCTTCTGTACTAACAGTGGGACTGGTTAGGGCACGCTAAAACGCTAAACGTCTCAAGAGTTTTAAGTTATCTTCTGTTTAGCTACTTAGCTGCTGAGGTTAAATCGACACTAATCCTGGGAGACTAACGTGCACAAAGCTGCATTTGTCAGCCGCACTCTTCATTAAGCGTGAAGTCGGGGACAAAAAGCATGACAGGGCTAAAATAGGTGTAGCTTCTCAGCTACATTAGCTAGCCGAGCTACTATTTGGTACATGGATGCAAGATTACCTAATAATTAATATCTCTGTTTTTATGCCATTCCAAATAAGAACGCACCAAAAGCACAAGGTTACACATTTTCTAGTTTTATTGTTTTATTTTTTACTTTTCATTGAGCTATCTTGCTAGCTAACTAGCATAATTGGCTCAGGTCACAGCCTTAGTTCTCTGCCCTCATTTTGGTGAAGCAAATCCTGGAGCAGCATACTGGGATCCTGTGAAAATCATCCAGTCAGCCCCACTGACTACCTGCCCGGCTCAGTACAGCTGTCTTAACAATAAATATGCCTTCGCACTAGAAGCACATACATTATAGGAACAGATACTCACTGCTTTCCAGTACTGCAAACGGAGCCCCGCTGGTGCCTTGTTAATGGGTGCAGCTCGGCTTGTAGGGAACAGAAACAGGCTGACTTTCAAGCTTGTGATAGCAGACTGCTCCCAGTCCAGCTCTGGAGCGTCAATACTGTATAACCAAAGCGCGGTCAACCTACTCCCCCTTCTGTTCATACAGTGTAATTACAGTCTGCCTGGTGCACTACTGGGAAGTCATTTTCAATTGTGGGTGGAGGGTTCTGAAGCTGGATTTCAGTCTATGGGCCGTATGATTACAAAAATACTACAGTTTTATTAAAAAATGGAAATTATTCCTGCTGACTTAAAATTGTGAGTTAGCTACACTTAGATTAAGGAGACTGAGTAGTTCTCTGAGTCATCAAAGACATGTAAATGTATTTAAAATGATGATTTTGTAAGTTTAATGAGTTTATAATATCTGGGAAGGTTGCTGTTGTGCTAGTTTTTTTTTCTTATGTGCTTAATTTTAATTCTGTTTGGTCATTAAAAAAAACAGGATAAAATAATTAAAACAAGAGGAACAAAAATGTGAACAGCTAAACAAATTACAGTGGGGGCACAAGCCAGTGTACTCTTTGTGCCGGTCCCAATCACAGATAAATGAGGAGAGTTGCGTCAGGCCACCCAGGGTAGAATCTTGGCTAAATCTAGTGTTGTAGTACTCGAGATCGGTCTTGGTCTTGAGACCCGTCTCCAGACCGCTTTTTGATGGTCTCGGTCTTGTCACGGACTCGGACATTGAGGACTGGGATTTTATTTCAAGACCACAGCTGTGGAAATATCACTAAACTGCCAGAATATTGTCCACTTTATTTGTTAACATCCTTGCTTTTATTGGACGCAGAACGTACTGATTCAAATCCAACAAAGATTGCGCTCCTCTGCCTTCTCCCAGGAGAAGGATGTACCACAGAGCACGGACAGCTTCATTCACAATGTGCATGTTTGATCTCACTACGGTCGTGCGTGCGGCTACAGAAATTAAAATGACAACCGGCATGAACCGAGGAGAAGTAAGAGGAAAAACGAAGCTCAAAGGAAAATTTCAGGCTTTAAAATTCAACAAAAAAAAAAACAGCATGAAAGGTGAATAACAATCTTCATGTATTTTGATACACAAACTGAAAATTTAATATAAATTTTAGGGCTACAACGATTCCTCGAGTAACTCAATTCGATTATTAAAAATCCTCCACACAAATTTGTTGCTTTGATGTTTCGTTTAAACTCTGCAGCTCAGGTGTCTCTGTGTAAGCAGGGCATTTCATCCACATTAGTTCTCTGTGGCTGCTACGGATTTAAAACCTAGCTACCCTACCCCATAGCCCAGACACATGAAGAAGACAGGAGATTGTTGTCACATGTACTGCACAGCCAGTAATTGCCAGAAATTCCTGCAGCTCCTTCAGTGCTGCTGTTGTACCATGTTTTCTCCACTTGATGATGACGGTCTTCACTGTGTTCCATGGTATATTTAATGCCTTGGAAATTCTTTTGTAGCCTTCACCTGACTGATATCTTTGAATAACGAGATCCCTCTGATGCTCTGGCAGCTCAACGCGGACCATGGTTTGTGCTGGAAGATGTGGCTACAGAAACAGAACAGCTGAACTTTATTTGGGGTTGAGAAGAGGCACTTTAATTGGTGACAGGTGTGTGCTGACTCCAATTTAACATGAGTTTGAATGTAATCGGTTAACTCTGAACACAGCCACACTCCCAGTTATAAAAAGGTGTGCACATTTATGCAACCACATTATCTCAGTTGTTTATTTTTACTTCACCTCCCTGAAAGATTCCAGTTTGTTTTTCAATTGCATTGTACAGGTTATAGGTCACATTAAAGGTGGAAAAAGTTGTGGAATTATTTGTCTTGCTGTCATTTTTTTTACATCACAAAAACCTGGCATTTGAACAGGTGTGTGTGGACTTTTTATATCCACTGTAGTTTTTGTGTGAATCCCTGCTCCCTGTGTTGTCCTTGCCTTGTCTTTGTGTTCCAGTGTCTGCTTGTCTCTTTGTCTTTGTGCCTTCTCTTGTGTATTCTATTCCTCCTGTTCTGTCAAGTCTGCGTGTGCGTCATGGTTGGTCACTTCCTGTTTTACTTTGACAGTCCTGTGTTCCCTGTGCTTTGTTTGGTTTTGCTTCCTTTGTGTTATTAGTTTCATTTGGTTCACCTGTTGTTTGCTGTTGTCTCCACTCTCCCAATTACCTTCTTTGTATTTAAGCCCTCAGTTTTCTTCTATTTGTTGTTGCATCATTGTCTGTATTCCCTTGTTTAGTGTTTTTACCTTTTTCTCCCAGGCTTATTTTGTCTTTACTACAGCTGTGGTTGAGATTTTGTTATTGCATTTTGAGTTTTTGTATCTTGTGAGCCTCCAGCAATAAAACTGTTTGAGTTTAGCTTAGTTTTATGAGTGTAGCATTTGGGTCCAACCCTGCCTGCCGCACACTGACACGGGCCATTGGTGGACCTGCCAATTCTGGTATTCTATGGCAAATGTCAGGCAGTGAGCACAGGGCTCACTAGAAGACATCAGGCCCTTACACCACCCTCATGAAGTCTGTTTCTGATTGTTTGGTCAGAGACATTCACACCAGTGGCTGCTGGAGGTCTCTTTGTAGCTCTGTCAGTGCTCCTCCTGCTCCAGTCTTGCTGATGGGTTAAGGACCTTCAATGGTCCTGTCCAGCTGTCCTAAAGTATCTGCCGGTGTCCTGGAATCTCCTCCATGCTCTTGAGACTGTGCTGGGAGACACAGCAAACCTGGCAATGGCATGTATTGATGTGGCTACCCCTGCAACCTTTGTAGGGTCCAGGTATTCCCTCTGCTACCAGTAGTGGCACTGACACTTAGTCAAATGCAAAACTAGTGAAAAAAACAGAACAAGAGATGCCAGTGGGCTCCACCTGTAAAACTATTTCTGCTTTGGGGGTTGTCTCACTGTTGTCCCTCCAGTCCACCTAATTTCATTAACACCAAAGCAGCTGAAACTGATCAACAACCCCCTATGCTAATTAACTAACCAGACCAATATCCCAGATGTTTAACTGACACACGCGTGCACAGATAACTCGATTCACCCTCAAGAACATGCAAGGCTGTGCAACTTCGATGTTTAAAAACTTTGTTTGATTCAGAATTAAAGTGTTCATATACCAGTGTACCAACCCCTCTATTCAGCTTTCACTAGAGGGGTTGGAAAAAGATTTTGTATGGCCACATGTTTTCAGTCATCTATTCTAATGACTCTGGAGGTCTGAACTTTTTCTTTAGCACCATGACTGGCTAATGTTTGAGTTTGGGAATAAAATGTCACAACTGCGTTCTACTTACCTTTTGGTTGTGGAAGATTAAAATGCCCAAATTTATTGTTCTATTATTGGGGGGCACAACTGAGTTTGGTGGTGCAGTGATTCGCTTTGTTGCCTTTCACCAAGATAGTCCCTGGTTAGAACCTCATGAAGAGCCTTGACCTTTCTGTGAGTTCACAGGTTCTCTGTGTGCCTCCCAAAGCTATTCATCATGGATTAATTTTTGATTCTAAACTGCACATAGATGTGGTTGTCCATCTCTCTGTGTCAAACCAGGGGTGTCAATGCAGTTTTAACACATTAAGATGCTTCATTATGTCGCAGAGAAAGGCAGACTCACACAGCCACCTTTCATCCCAGAGCCCTGCTGAGACTTTTACTTTACTTTTCATGAAATTGACAGATTTCCTCAGGCAGCTCATCGCACCTGTATGATAAGGCACATCACCAAATTCAACAGCCATTTCCTCTGAAACTGCAGGTGACTTAAACCTTTGCCTCTTATCAAGTGCACAGTCTGTGTTTTGGTGCTTATGGTGCGTTCTGTCTTCAGGACTTTGCTCACCTATTCAGATCTCCCTCTGCATCTTCTCCCATATCCATCTCACCAATCTGATGACCTCCGATGTCAGCGATCAGGTCCTTGGCCTTGCCTGTTTGGAAAAATTCCTGTTTTCTGCTTTGGGTCATTTTTGGGGGTCAGGATAGCTTAAATGTCACTGTAAATAGTGATGACAGATGTTTTATCCGTTGATCACTGATCAGTGTGTCATTGGCAACACGGAAAAGGGTTAGTGCCCAGGTCTTGGCCTGCTCGTCAGCTGTTGCAGTCCACTGTGGGATTTGTAGTATGAGTGGTGGGAGCACTATCACTACCTGAGAGCCATTAATAATAACCATATGAAATTATCTCGCGTGCCATATAAAATTACATCGCAGGCTGGATGTGACCAAGATTGACACATGCGGACCAGACCAATGACTGCATAAAAACTCTTTTACAGTCACGGCTGAAGTTCACGTCTTTACATTCACAGTTCAAAAGCTGCAAAAACAGACAAACAGGTACTATAATTATTAAACTGGGATTCAGGTCAAAACCTCCTGATGCACACAACACAATCATGATGTAGACCATGGAAAATGAAACTAGCTTTAATGCATAATAAGGCACTTCCAGATTATGTTTTAAGGTTGTCTTCTGGCAGTTTGCATTCCTGCTTTCAGTCTTAAAGAATACATCAACACCTGTAATTTTTTTTCATTTCATTTAATCATTTTAATCATTCATTGTTGGTGGGTAATTAAGGTGAATGAATGTGCAAAGTCTAGGCGAGTGAATTTAAGACTTAATTTATAAACTGAATCAAATGGTTAATGGATGTTTCCTTTAGGAGTGAAAATGTTTAAGAAATGCACAGCATATAATATTTCAGAATTAAGTGATTATAAAATGAATGCACAGGCGTTGATTATATAATATGCATTACATAACCAAATAAGCAATTTGCACAGTTTTATTAAATGCAATGGCTGTGTTGTTTGGTGGTTGTGGTTAGGGAAACATTGTAAAATACCACCAACAGCCGCAGGTCCTGCAGCTCTACACAATCACAGAGGTCAGGGTGACGTCACCATCGATCTCCAGGGTGGTAATGGCATGCAGGGGAGTGAAACGATGCTTGTAGTTATGGGTCTGCATCCCATTGGCCACAATTCGGAAGGAGTGAGCTTCACAACATATGGTCAACTAAAAGAAATAAAAAATGTTGTTAGTGAGAAACTTTTTTTTTACAGTGAAACCAACAAACTTGCCAAAGCGACTTTTTGATTACACCTCTTGGGGGAGCCATGGTGCCATATGTCAAGGGTTTTAAAAATGAATTCCAGTGTATTTCAGCCTGGTCTATTTGCCAAGAGGCCATTATGACTCTAAGTGTCATGGTTAAGTAAAGTTTTCACTCGGGATTTGAGTAAGAGCCGCTCTAATCTGACCTAAAGTGGTGGCTGACCTAATCACTCGCATATTCATCCGCATGGATTGGTTTGCTTGTTCATATGTGTAAGGCTGGCTTTCACTGGGGTCATGTCGCCAAACTCCTTCTGGTAGTGAGGAAACTCAGCAGTTAAATGGTGGATTATTATGAGGATGACAGTAGGTCATTTTAGTTTGATACTGTTAGAGAAACAGTCTACAGACAAAGAGCAATAAGGTTCAGAAGCAGAAAAACAAATCTGTGATTCAGTATTAAATATCACTGCTGGATCCCTGACAGTAATCTCTTGGCTGCACTGTCCCACAGGCACTGGAGGATTGTGGATGTTTTTCATTAACTGCTGTGAGTTTCGCATCTTGGGCTTACAGATCAGAGCTCCATGTCCTCTACCTGTTTTCTTCTTTTCTTACAGTGCGTTAGTCTCTTTTTAAAAAATAAATAAATCAATCAATCAACTTTGATATAAAAACTTTCCTTTTTTTACTTGGGCCACAGTGAGAATCTTGGGAAATCATTTCAGCTGGAGCTGTTTTTTTGTTTCTTTTTTTAAACCATCATCAGTTGTAAGGAAACACTTCCTTCATGGCTTTTCTGGCACTTGTCTCAGTTTTGTCAGACTTTTTGCTGCTTTTTGCTTCTTTCTCACAACATTGTTTCCACTGTCTCCACTTCATCTCAAGGTAAACATGTTTCCCAGAGATGGGGGCATAGTTGTATGCAGATGGCAGGTAGTGAACACAAGCCTGTAGATTAATAATGATCCTAATTCACCAACATGCACTTGGCAATGATCAGAACAAAATTGGGCAGTTCTCTGTGCAGGGTAAAAATATTTATCCACACATATTAGTGAATGAGGGCCAATGCTACTGAAGCGAGGAGAAATGTTTTGTTGCACACCATCACAGCTGACCCTGTTAGTCTTATTTTCCATGTGTGTGTGTGTGGATAAGAGTAATTCTAGCCTGAGAACTAAAACTATCTTTTTACAGACAAACACAAGTCCAAGAGAAACCACAAAAGCACAGAAATCAACAGAAGAGAGATACACAGATAAATGTAATGATCTACATGAAGTGCAGACTTTCAACTTTAATCCAAGTGGTTTTTACAAAAATTTAGCACAAACTGTTTTAAGAATTAGAGCCATTTTTTATTCACATGCCCCTGTTTTCAGAGGTTCAAAATTAATGGGACAATGACAAGCAGTTTCATGGCTGGATGAGGCCTGCTCCCTCGTTATTTTATAAAAAATGTGGATTCAAAGTGTTGAATTTGTATCTTATAACTTTCTACTGTAATTCTAATGTCATTTTAAATACGAGGCCCAAATAGATGTTAGTAGAAGTGAGGGAGGTCATCATTATGCTGAAAAACCCAAATAAACCTATCAGAGAAACAGCAAACACCTGAGAAGCAGCTCAGCAAGACAGAAAGGCCTGAAAGATCACAGAAGACAACAAGTGTTTGATGACAGAATTTTTATATTATTACACATTGTTTTTTAATCCATGGGGTATGTGTGCAATGCAATGTGCAATTCCTTCGTTCAAGAGAGAGAAAAAATTGTGTTGTATGTGTCACATGCAGTGACAATAAAGGTATTGTGTATTCTGCTCATGTTCCAAAGCGTACCACATTGTTTGTCTGTGGAGCCAGTCTTATGGTATGGGTACGTGTGGCTACCAGTTTGTCATGGTCCTGGGCTCGTTGCCCTGTGTTTTTGATTTTGTGGTTTTGTTTATGGTGGCGTGGTGGTTAGCACTGCTGCCTCTGTCCTCGGTCTGAGGTTTGATTCCACCTTGGTCGGGGTCTTTCTGTGTGCTCTCCCCGTGTCTGCATGGGTTTCCTCTGGGTACTCCGGTTTCCTCCCACAGTCCAAACACATGCAGTTACTGGGGTTAGGTTAATTGGTGGTTCTAAATTGCCCATAGGTATGAATGGTTGTCTGTCTCTCTGTGTTAGCCCTACGACATGCTGGTGACCTCTACGGGGTGTACCCTGCCTCTCGCAGGGTACACCATCTACACTCAGTCCGGCCCACTGTAACCCCTGATTATAGCACTATAAATGATTCATAAATTATATGGGATTGTATTTATATGTGATAAGCCCGGGTGATGGAGGATATGCCAGTACGATTGTCTCTTATGTGTTATTGTTCCTCCATTTAGGATTTAATGACCCAAAGCATACTGGAAAAGCAACGCAAAAGTTTCTCAAGGTAAAGAAATTCTTCTTTACTTGTATTCTTCAATGGTCAAGTCAGTCACCTGATCTCAACCCAACACAGCATGTTTTTCCATTACTGAATACAAAACTGAATGCAGAAAGACCCACAAACTCAGCAGCTGAAGGTGGCTGCAGTAAAGGTCTAGAAGAGCAGCTCAAAGGAGAAAACTATTTTTGGTGATTCCATGGGTTCTAGATTTCAGGCAGAAATTGGCTTCATTTTTTTTCATCCCAGTATTAAAAAGACCCATCACTGATGGGGATATCCTCCTACGATTAATGAAAATATAAAATAATTGTAGAAGTCAGGATAACATTACAGCCCCATTCAGCAGATATCTCATTACCTTCTGCAAAACTATGTTTGCCCTAATTTGGAGGCATTGCCCTAAACCTTTATCCAAATACTTTTAGTCACCCCTGGGTTAATAAAGCTATTATGCATATTCCAGCAAAAATGTCTGCAATATTAATGATACTCATAAAATCAAAACAATTTTAAACATGCTGTAATAGTTTGATATTCTGTGATTATCTCTAAGATTCTACAAATACATTTTGGTAACCACATCCTAGAACAAACACAAAACACTTCCCTGGTAAACAAATTAGTGAAAGTACATACTGCACTTTTGTACAAGTGTGTACACTACATAATATCTCTCTGTTTATATAATCTATAACATTAAGCCAGACATAATGCATATTACCAAGGTGTTCACTCATGTGTGTACAAGAATATTACTACATAATGCAACTATTCTACATAATCTGCTCATATCAATGTACTATGTGTAACATCACTATGATCATAAGGCGACCATGTTGTTCACATTTGAGCAATATTGCTGAGCAGTAGGTATGACTTTAATATTGCTCACTGATGAGTCTCTGACCAACATTTTAGACAATGCTCAGCCAATCAGAAGTTGGCATCACAGGCTAATAAAGGTTGCAGCAGAGAACTGTTGTTCCTATAAATAAACTGGCTCTTTGGCTAAAAAATTGGGATTCCATAGTTTCTTACTGACTAGCTACTGTTTAGTGACCTAGGTCAGTTACAAGAACTGGGGAATCCCCACTTTCTTCTCATTTCAGTCAATAATCATTAAGTACATACAGCCAGTCACACAGTACAATATGATCACAATATGATTAGGCTAAGCCAATCAGGCTTGAGAAAGAGGCTGCGTATCATTAGCATATATTGTCGTAGAATTAGCAGCCTAAAGTCCTCCATGTTGTTACTCTCCTCTTCAGATAAATACAACCAAAATGTACAAGGGGTACTAAACATCCAGCAATATGAATATTGGGTTGCACATCTTTGAAAGGTAAGGAACATATTTGCCAAATTTCATGGTTCAACTCCTTGTGGTTTTAGAGTCTATAGAAAGGAAAGGTAAAAGCTCATGGACAGATGCCTGGACAGACGGACGGTATGACGACACTATCCTCCTGCTTTATTTTGCATGGGAGGAAAAGGCATCTTTATATTTAAATTTATATTCATTTGTCCAAATAATTTTGAAACTCTAAAAGTATCAGTAATTATTGAACAGTTCATGTAACAATTTTGTAAAACCCCTTGAATTAAATCTGAAAGTCTGCACTTTAATCACATATTAATTGCTTGACTTACAATACTGTGGTGGTGTACAGAGGCAAAACTACAAAAATTGCATGGAGGGGCACTGTAACAAGCCAGTAATAGCTGTGAGTGTAGCTAGTGATTACAGCAAACAGGAAACATGCTTCTCTTGAAGACTTTAGACACATCTACTGTGCTTATAGTTCCCCACTAGGAACACAAGCTAAAATAGAAAGCTTTCCACAGTTATAATCATAATCGCTTGCAAATTAATATGCCACATCAGCTGCCTGGTTGCCCCAGATTTCCTTCATCATCTATAATAGCTAAAGATAGCAAACTTAGCATGACACACAATAGAAGCATTATAAGCCATATTTTACTCTGGGCTTCTCCTTTAGAACACGTGAAGTCATGAGTGAAAAGCAACGACTTCTACTGAAACTTGGACAGAGTGTACATTCAAAGGCGTACCGTGAAAGGCTGACCCCGGTGGAAAGGCATGCCGCCACCACGCTCCTCAGCGCCCCACTGCTCCCACTGCTTGGTGTTTCGAACCACAACATTCTCATTGAAACGTGGGTTGTAATGTAGTGCGATGCCAGACTGGTGGCTAAGATTCACATGGAACCTGTGAAGAAACAAAAATCACACAATACAAGGGACTACTTCATGAATGCTTTCTTTTTTAAATTTAAGTCTCCAATTATACAGACATAAGACATCTGATTTGTGACTAAACTGGTGAAAAAGAGCTTCGTCTTCACAGACTGTAAGTTAGATTTTTCTGGTAACAAGAGTTTTTAAGCAGACATCTTCCTATAACACACAAAATCTCTGTCTCTGTGTTTGTGTCTTTGGCTGCTAACTCCTCCTATACAATCAGGAATTGAGTAACCAAAAACACAGATCAATTTTAGACCTCTGAACATTCTTATTTATATCCAATATGATGATGTCATAATGTTATCATATCTTCCTGAGAACTGAGGGACCACTGCACTGCAGAGACCATAAGGTCTCAGAAGGACATAATAGCATTTTATAATTTTAATTTCACAACAGTAAGATTTAATTTATATTCACAAAACTTCAGTTATGCATGATATACTATGATGACCTTGCGACCATATAGCAAGCAGTTGGCAAATGGGCTAAAATGTCCTGTTTTTTCCATGCATGCACATACAGCACCTTATGAAAGCATCCTATCTTTTTAATTTTGTGGCCAGCAGCACAAACAAGTCAAACAATATTAAAATATAGTGGAAAACTCTGCAGAATTAGTAATTTTAAAAAAAATCTGCAAAACAGTGAAGCCACAATAAGTGAACCGTGATATAGCGAGGGACTCCTGTACACCCTGAACCCATACTGATGAATCAGTATATGATTTCACATTATTTTGTAGAGTTCAGAGACTGAATGCTTATTACTTGGCTTATATATGGCCTGGACTGAAATGTATGATCATGCCATATTTTAACCAGACTATAGAGGTCTTTATACTGTAGTAAATTTTTGGGAGGTGGGGATATTATATAGATATATAGAGTTTAATTCTTCATGTTATCAAATACTTCACACATACAGTCATTATTTTTGCACTGTAAATTGTTGTGGTTAAATTTATATAATGCTGGTCTCAAAGTAAATCAAGCAACAGCTGATCATGAAGTCTGACCTTGTGGCACTCGGGTGCACAGATCCCTGGATTGTGATTGTTCTGCCAGGTCTGAGTCCACCACTGATGGGAGCCCTGTACGGAACAGCCTGCACATAGGAAATATATATTATTTAAAAAATATATAATATATGTGTGTCACTGGTGAATTGTAAGACAGACTAGTCACAGTTTCCATTTCATCTTCAGCTGTTATAAAACCACCACACTGGAAAATGGAATTCCAGAGCAGCTGAGCTGATAGATAAGATCATGGCTAAGCTGGAAATCAAGGAGGCAGACATCCAGGAAAGAGTCTCATATATGAAGAGTCTTACAACACCATGCCCTTAAATGAATCACACCTACTGGCTAAAGAGGGTGACTGCACTTCATGACTGCCTGGCAGCTAAAGGCTAAGACCCAGAATGGCTGACTGAAGGCTGGACAGTCCTGATCCCCAAGGATGCCCTGAAGGGACCGGTACCATCCAACTACCGGTCAATAACCTGCCTCAGTACAACTTGTTCACTGCCTGGATTGACTACAGGAAAACCTATGACTCAGTGCCTCACACATGGATCCTCGAATGCCTAGAACTGCGCAAGATCAACAGGACCCTCAGAGGCTTCATTAGCAACTCAATAGGAATGTGGAGAACAACAGTAGAGGCCAACTTCAAGCCAACTGCACAAGTCACCATCAAGAGTGGGATTTACCAAGGAGATGCTCTGTCCCTACTGCTGTTCTGCACAGGCCTGAATCCCCTTAGCCAAATCATAAACAAGACTGGGAAATTGTAACTTCACTCTGATACTCACTGGTGCTGCAGCAGGAAATCCTGATGGGAATCCAGGTTGAGGAGGAAATGCTGGAAAGGATGGGAATCCAGCCTGGGGGGAAGGCTACTTGTGAAGCAAAAGCAGGTTGAGAAGGAAAGGCTGACTGCGTGGGGAAATAAAACACAAAAAGAAACCACTTTAATATCACCTTTTTATCATAATGTTTGATGTTTATGAGGTTTAGGATTATTTGAACATGAGGACAAATACACAACCAACTGCACTGTTGTACTATTTATCTATTTCAATGAGTCAGTCAATAAATTCTCTGAGCTTCCTCACCACAGGGCTCTGAAAGGCAATGGATGAAATTTCCACTTTTCCACCCACTGAAATGGTGTCGACCGGGTGAAATGGGAGGCGGTGTCTGTAATCCATAAAGTGGGAGCCATTGACGCTCAGCTGGAAATAGTAAATATTGAATTATATTTGTGTAGAATTGTCTAAACATTAAAAAATATTTTTGCACAACAATATATTTTAGAGAAATGATACATTCTAAGAAATTCTAACCAAGAAAGTCTTTTTAAAAGAACTTTCATTAGAATAACTAAGTTTTTATGATATGAATGACTTATGACACTTACATACACTTACACAAATTTAAATTCTTACTGGACTTATAAAATTAAATGAGCTTATTAATTTATTTATTGACTAAACCAAATAGATCATATTCAAATGTTTAGAAAATGACCTGGTAGAAGTCACGGGTGACAGTAATGACTAGGGTGAAAGGGGAGCCAACAGGGAAAGGGGAGCTGTACTTCCTCTCTTCAGAGCCCCAGCTGCCATACTGGAAGCTGTTGGTGACCACATAATGCTGACTTTCATAGCGTGGGTTAATGTGGATAGCGATGTCCGCACCGGCCTTGGAACCACACTGTAGATTCACATGAAACCTGTAAGATAAATGGTTAAGAAAATGGATGTTTGGATGAACTTTTAGAAGTAAGATGGGATTATTGATAAATGGGCCAAGCGTATTTCATCCTTCCATCCCACAAACAAGTGATGATTGTAAGTTATAGTTTTTAAACAGGGTTTCAAACTGAGTGCACTGAGTAAAGAACCGCAAATTCACAAGAACATTTCTTAACTGTAATGCTTGTTTTTACTGGCCAAAGCTCTCAAAGTGCACATACTGATACAGTGCTTTGCACACCGCTGCAGGTCTGGCTGTAGCTTTCAGTTTGTATTGTACATTTAACTTCTTCATATTTTTCTAATATTATAGTTTTATCTTTCTTTGTAAAATTGGTCATTCTGCTGCTAATAGACCTGCCCATGTTTTTGATTAGTCATATGCTGCCAATGCCATCTTCCACATGAACACACTAACAGATAGATTGGGAAACCCTGGGTTAGCTTATTAAGATGATAACCATCTTCATGGGACTGCTTGGCCTGATTGCCAGTGTTGCCAAAGTGAAGTCAGATAAGAAAAAGGCATCCCAGGTATTCTGAACTTGCTTTGGAGTAGAGGCTCCAGGCCTGTATAACAGATAAATATTTTACATAATATATTTTATTGCATTAAACAGATGCAACTGAATGTTAGTTTAACAAAAAGTGTTGGTTACTGACATAGATAGGATTTCTTCACTTGATTTTCTCTGGAGGTTCAAGTTTCTTGAAGACATTTCAGCCCTTATCCGAAAGGCTTCTTCAATTCTCAAACCAAAAAGGTGGAGAGTCCCAGGTATATGAACCCTAGTGGGGGGGGGGTCCCCTGGAGGTGGTTGTGACTGTTGTTCATGTGCACAATCACGTGTGCCAAGTTGTGAAAGAAGATGTGGGTCATTACAATCAGTAGTTTTGGGTGAAACCAATGTGGAACTTTGGAACCACATTCTATCAAGTGACCTACTGAGGTCACTTGAAGGTTTAAATGGTAGTTGAGGCACCTGGGGAGCGAGCTCAGGACAGCATTGTAAGCGGGGGAAAGTTGGTGACGTAATCCACCTCCTCTGTTCAGTGATGGTCGTTCACAGTGGACATAGATGCTTCTTTAACTCCTCTTTGAAACCATCTGTCTTCCCAGTCCAAAATGTGAACACTGGAGAAAGAGTGCCCTTTGACCTTTAGGTGCAGATGTACAGCTGAGTCTTGTCCTGTTGAGGTGGCTCTTCGATGTTGCTTGTGAAAAGGCTGTTTGGTTCCGAGCACTCTTCACTGCACTGGACAGCAGACACTACGTTGTTTATCTTGTGTTTGTGGGTCTTGTTCTTGGGATGGACCAGTTTTTGCCTTAGAGTGTGACTTGGTTTGATGTCATGCTTGGAGAAAATTCTTCTGAGTTTCTCTGACAAGCCTGCCACATAAAGGATGAAAATCTTGTTCCACTTGTTATTCTGCCCATTATTGCAGGGTCCTGATCGCCTTAAATTTGTGTTACAGAGGGTGGTGGGAGTCAAAGAGCAGGTACCGGTACTTCTAGTAAACTTCAATGTTGAGGCTTCCATCTTCCTCAAGAAACACTGCACAGTCCAGGAATGGTAACCTGTTATCCCTGGTGTCCTCCCTGGTAAAAACCTATGTATTTATCCACTGAGTTGATGTGATGAGTGAAGGCTTCAACTTCTTTGGTTTTGATTTTGACCCAGGTGTCATCCACATATCTGTACCAGTGGCTAGGTGCCATCCCTTTGAAAGAACCAAGAGCTTTACTTTCCACTTCCTCCATGTAAAGGCTGGCTACAAGAGGTGCTTGAAAATGTTGTAGGTGAGTTTCGACTGCTGATAATGGGTCTGAGTGGGACTCATTCTTGTGAATCTTTGGAAGTCCATAAATGCATGGAGTAGCTTCTCCAGGGTAAAGGACCTTTTGGTTTGAGAACTGAAGAAGCCTTTTGGATGAGAAGTGAAACATCTTCAAGAAACGTAAAGAAGTCCAGTCACCTTTTTTCAAGCTCCAGAGATGACTATGACCTGGATGACTGAGAACCTACACAGACTCACTGACTCACTAACACTACCTGGTGAGAAATGAAGAAACAAGCAGACAGACCTGTCAGCCCCAGGCAGGACTCGCCCACTGACAGTGATAGACTTCCCCTCTTGCAGGCCACCTTGGATTGATCCAGTGAAGGGGATTCTCTAGAAAGAACATGATTCAGCATGTTTTACAACTTGACTGCTAAATGCGATAGTGTGTTGAAGAAGCTTATCACAAACATGCATCATCATTTGGGAAGAATTTTATTAGAAAAAGCAAAGAAAAGTGGCAAACATTTTTTAACGGTGTAAACAGGGGTTTATTACTGTTTGTTCTTCATTCTCTTTTATATGGATATGAATACAGCTGCAGATCATGTAGCTACTTGGTTCATGTAAGTGCTTTTTGTATCACTTTCTCTGCTTGTCAAATATTTGTGTATTTTCTTTCATGAATGTGTGTTTTTATGCAGCAAAAAAAGTTTCAGACTGGCAAAATGTACAGGAAACCCCATGGCTAAGCATTTGTGTTGTTTAATGTGGACAACAATTTTTGAGAACATTTTGGTACACAACTTGATATCATACAGAAAAGGTAAAGCTACTCTACAAAGCACTTTATACAACACATTTACCCATTCACACACATTCATACAAGCACTGTTTTCTATTTCAAAGTGCTTTCTAGCCAACATTCACACACACATTCATACTCTGACGGAGAGCAGCCAAGAATCGAACCACCAACCTCCTCAGCCACTGGTTCATTGTAAGAATATGTTGTTTAATGGTCCACATACATATATTGCATAAATTCCAACTGGGAGGAGGGCTCAGGGTAGCAGGACATGCTGGAGAGATCATGTCTCTGGACTGGTTTGGGGTACCTCAGTGGCCCATCAGAAGAGCTGGGGGGGGGGGGCTCCCACAACTCAAACCCAGATAGAATGGATATATTACTAAATAACTTATGGGTGGTGGAAACAGGATACCAAAAATAAGTTGCTGGTGAGTGGCAGGACTATAGGCTAAATGTCTACATATACTCACAGGAGGAACTGACTGGAAAACATGACTAATCAAAAATGTACTGTATGAAAAAAAAAACACATAACAAGAAGGGAAGTAACTGCTCAGAATGAGACTGGATGTAACACAAGCCATGACACACACAAAGAACAAAATGATGGGATAGCACAGAAGAGGGAAATGAAACACACGCACACCCACATGCTTTTTCAATGCCTACGCACACTCATGCTGAGTAGGGAAGGTGGGGCTCACACCACTGACCTTCTGATTTATAGATGACCCGCTCTGCCTCCTGAGCCACAGCGAGCCCAGGAGAGAAGATTAATGTGGGCCAAAGCCAATACAACCCATCTGTTCTCTTTAAAGTATGGTCTTCAAGCTAAAACCTCACAAGAAAAAAAAAAAGCTACGTTAATGATAGTCACTATAACCGGCAGCCTCCTCAACCTAAACATGGCGGGGATGGGACAGGTTACAAACAGAGCAGCCAGTCGTGAACTGTTACTAAAGAAATGCAGACCCCAGAAAATAAGTTCAAGTCCAAGAACTCAGTGCTCTATAGTGATGTACTGACAAGTCTGAGGGTTTTACCTGAATAAATAAAAGGTTAATCATCATCATAATAATAAGTATACTATTTTCAGGTAGCTTTAAAAGTTGTAATACTAACTTAAGTACTGAAAGCCTCTGTGATGCACTAAGATCAAAAGAAAGAGAGAGAAAAAAACCCTCTAAAACTGAAATGGCTGCTTCTGCATGCCACATCCTGCCAAACTTTCACGCATGAATCACACTATGATAACCTGATGTTACACACAGTGGTAAATCCGTATCTGAATAATGTAAATCAGGTTGTTTTCACGTTCAAAATCATTTTGTTCATATTCTTTCATGTTTTTCAGCCAGCTGCTCAGTGGAGCCCAAAGAGGAAACGGCCCATGCCAAATAAGCTGCATGTTTCCTTCTTTCGTTAGGGTCACAGTTACTGCTGCGTTCACGTTCAGTGTAGGGCCGCGTTTACACGAGGAAGCTTTCAGCTCAGAGCTGTGCGGTTGTGTTGCATTTCGGCCTGTCGGTCACACGAAAACTGCGTTTTGTTTTGAGGCCCTGAAAACGGCACATTTTGAGAACAGCGTCCTCGGTGGAGCGCTCTCGAAACGCTCCGTTCTCCGTGTAAACGGCTAAAACGCTACGTTCTGAATACGGAATGCGCAAGCGCACTATGGGTGCGTCGCCTACCCACACACCAACTTGTATACTGGGAATAAAAATTTTTTTTAACGGTGATCGCTTTCCAAACGTTCCCGTTACTTTTCGGAAACGGAAAAACAACAACACTTCCACTCGATTCACGCTGCACGAACATTTGAAAACATTTGAAAGTCTTACCAAAGAAATAGAGAGAAACCGCTCTATTAAACCGAATTTGTTCTGATAACAATAAATAAATAAATAAATAAAGTAGGCATGAGCTCATTTTAATAGCAGACTTGTATGAGACGAGAAAGACACAAAAAATGTTGCTGTCCTGACTATCCGTCCACCCGCGGCCCCACGGAGCTGACCTGAGAAGATGAACACGTTAGTCACTTACTGGGTTGTAAAAAGGTGACTGCTGATTAAAGGCCATTGTTCCAAACGGGATTCACGCAAGTTTGTTGAGCTGCAGCGTTTGTGCTCTGAAGCAGTGGAAAAGTGAAAGGCTTTTGCGACACAGCCCACCCTTAGGTTTCGTTTCACTAAAGTAGGCGGTATTTAAATAAGGTCAGTCTTATCCGCGGGGTTAAACAATAACGGACAGAAAAAAAAACTGTGTCAAACGGTCAAAGTCTGGGGCTCAAACACGACTCCGCAATATCCTGCGTTTTACTTCATCTCCTTAGTCTACCAAACTGTCTCTATGTGTACAATAAGATTTCACAGTAAACAGGTAGCAACCTGACATGTCGTGTATCACCATCTACAGGTTGAGACATCCGTCACCTCGTATTCTTCTGATATGTCATTGGCCCTTTACAATAAATAAATAAATAAATAAATAAAACACTTGCGAAAATGTGCGTGGACTCCTCCACAACATCCACCCCTACAACCACCTCCCTTCTAAGAAAGCTAAATGCACCACAACGAAACCCAGAAATAAAACACTGAAATCAAGCACAGAGAGTCCATCAGAAACAGCAACAGGCGGTTCCACTCCCATCGTCCCACTGAGGAGAACCAAGAAGAACCAAATGCGGTCCAGGACTGAAAGAGTTACAGAGCAGCCAGCACTGAGCAGCAGGAACTCACATTACTAAAAATAAATAAATAAAAATGTAGAGCCCAGAAAATAATTTCCAGACAAATACTAGGTATTTAGGAGCGCGGCTCCGAGGGAGTCACGTACAAGCACTCATCAGGCAGAAAAATAAAA
This sequence comes from Pterophyllum scalare, assembly GCA_024447675.2. Lineage (NCBI taxonomy): Eukaryota > Metazoa > Chordata > Actinopteri > Cichliformes > Cichlidae > Pterophyllum > Pterophyllum scalare. The sequence continues at coordinate 49,185 of JAMQGT020005873.1, forward strand.
CATAAAATAAATAAATTAGGTAGGCATGAGCTCATTTTAATAACAGACTTTTATGATACGATAAAAAATATTGTTGCTCTCGTGACTATCTGGGGCGGTTGTGCCCACGGAGCTGACCTGAGAAGATGAACACATGTTATTGACTTACTGGGTTGTAAAAAGGTGACTGCTGATTAAAGGCCATTGTCCCAAACGGAATCACGCAAGTTTGTTGAGCTGCAGCGTTTGTGCTCTGAAGCAGTGGAAAAGGGAAAGGCTTTTGCGGAACAGCCCACCCTTAGGTTTCCTTTCCCTAAAGTAGGCGGTATTTAAATAGGGTCAGTCTTATCCAAACAGGACTCTACAATATCCTGTATCCTTTGTCTACCAAACTGTCTTGTACAATAAGATTTCACACACTCTGTGTATATGCATCCCAAATGATCCTTTTTTTTCTTTTTTTTTTTGGTGTGTGTGTGTGTGTATGTTGCGGGGGGGGGGGGCAGGAAAGTTTGTGGGATGTAATATTTTGCTTTAAAATGCACACACACTCACAGTACAGTGTATGACATGTAACAACATGAAAGGGCACAACATGCAGAGTATACTTTGTAAAACACCCCACGAGGTAAAGCTCTCTACACCTACCTACATAAAGAAGAACATTTATAATTTATGCTATCTGAATGTCCAATTGTCACATGTTCTGTGAGAACGTGGAAAAGGTGAACGAGAGCCTTAAAGTCCTTCACTCAGAGATGACACACAGACAGACCAGTGACTGGGCTCAGAGTGGACACTTATTTTGTGCCCATAAAGTTTGTGTTTAATCTGCTTAGCTAACACGTCATTAACAGTATCCATTTGTTTTTAAAGGGTCAAGAGGTCGGGGCTCCCTGATGGACTTCTAGGCAAAGACACAGCACCTTCATCTGTGTGTCAGCAGCTCAGAAAAAAAACAGGTACTTCTGCACAGTGTCGGTGGCCATAATGATTTTATTGCAGCACTATATTGCTCCTGTTTTATTGTTTTTATGCTGGATTTGCATGTATGTGTGCTGTGGATATGTAAATGTTCCTTAACAGACCATCAAAAAGCAGAAGATGTGTTTGTGATGAATTTGAGGCAAAAACAAAATGTTCTTCTCTGCTACATGAACTGATGCCATGGTAGAAGCAGCAGACAGAGTGAGCGTCTTCACTGAGAGCTATGCTTCGTATGGCAGCTGCTCTGTGTTCTTTTAATCTAAGTCATGGCTGAATTGTCTCCTAAAAGAAGGGTTTTGATGAGATGATGGCTGTGAGAAGACCTGAGGAAGAGGGCGTGATACTCCTGAAAGAGACGAAGCAATGCTGGACGTCTCTGAGGCAACGGGAGAGAGTGGATGGTTCTGCTTGCCCTTCGGTATCTCTAAGCTCTGAGAGCTTTTTAAACAAACTAAAATATCCTTATTCTGCTCACTGAAGTTTGAAAAGGTTGGCGCCTCACTTTTCACTGGCTGCGGATCGTTCAAGGATCAAAGCTTTTAAAGTTACACCATCAGCCACAGTTTGCAACTATCTGAGATTTTATTGGTACTTAGATTTGGTGTCACTTTCTGATTCATTGTGACGTGAGATGAGCTTCTTCTTCCTGCTACCATCCAGGATATGTATTATTTATGTACTTTGTATTCTGGGCCGAAAATGTTCAGAAAAAGCTGTGACAGCATGATATCAGTTAAGGACACAAGCTATCGTGTTAGCAGATAAAAATGCTGTTGGTGGTGCTTGCAGACTTTTACATGTGCTTTTGGCTGTGGCCTTTCTGCTTAATGGGACTTAATACAACATCATTTCCTAACATGATGATGACTGAAATAAACATAGAATCTGGGAATGTTTTCATATACCATATGTTTTACATGATTTTCCTACAATGTGAACGGCTGACAAAAGTTCACGTTATATTAAACCTGTACGTCTGAAACTGTGGAGATTATTTTTTTCCTTAATTCTGATGTAAACATGTGAACTGCACTGCAACTGCAATAAAGCCATTCTTCATGTCATTGTGTGGTGGTGGTTGTATGCCTCTGCTAGCAGTCAAGTTAATAATTCACAAAAAGCAAACTCAATGATGTTTATTTGCTTACTTGGTGTGTGAACACAAATGCTACATAAAAAAAATTACCACTTTGACGTCTAATCATTGGTGATCGTTGACCTCTGCTAATACAGTTAAGTTCATAAATAAGATAAATAATAAGCCTGATTTTGAGATCATTACCCACTGTACAAACTTCTGTGCCACATGCACCCTTTGAAACTACTGTGAGAGACTAATGCATTAGTTATTGTGGGTATATAATAACTGATGCATTAGTGCAGTTGGTAAAAACAATAGTGACCCCTTGTTCTCCTAATTACTGGGTATCTGTTGTGTGTAGGCCCTGTTTGAGCCTTTATCACACCATTTATTTTATTATACAAAACAGAGCTATAAATTTCACACAGTAAACTTAACTATTCATTAAAAGTTGTATGGTAAATTTGCTTAAACTATATTTTGATAAGAACCAACATTAGCACCATTTTCTTTCTGTATTTTGAGTGTGTGTTTGAGTGTAAGTGTGTCTATGCAGTCATATTTGTGAAATGCACATTTTCAGCAGGTTCTCAAGTCTCAGGTCTTTCCACTGGAAAATTATATTCTTATCAATGAATCACAAGATCATGTTACATGAGGCCATACAAAAAAATAAATCACAATCACTAGATCTGGATATTTAGTGGTATCATATTTAAATATGGTCCTGTCATTTGACACAGACACAGTATACATTAAACTGACACCTGACAACCTGTAATACGACATTGCATTTAAAGTGCTGCTGCTTTTGAAGGTACTGATCCCATCACTTTTCTTTTTATGAAAAAGACATAAAGGAAAACACTGAACAGCTCTCACAAATGCACTGAGCGCTAGCATCGGCAAGGTGTCCAAAACATACGATAAGAAATACTTTATTTATCTCAGAAGATGGTAAACTACTGTGTTACAACAGCCAATTAAACAGAAAATACAAAAAGTAAAGAACTCAATACATCAAAACCTAATGTGATACAATAAGGAGCTTAATTATAAAATGAATGTAGGTAATATGGTATGAAGTGATAAAGTATCTGTCATTGTGAGTGATGAGACAGATGTCAGAGAAAGTGCTCGGCTGCTTGTCCAGTAAGTACTGCAGAGGACAATCAGGATCCATTATGTACAGTGTATCACAAAAGTGAGTACACCCCTCACATTTCTGCAGATATTGTATTTGTAGATACCCTGCTCTACCTCATGAGCCACAGCTACTCCTTTGATGTAGAATTCCTACCATTATCAGGAATCTCCCCCCTGACCTGACATCCTGGCTCCCCCTTACTGTAGCATCAATCTCTAGTTGTGATAGCCCTTGATTTTTGCAGACGTTGTTTTGATGTTAGTCTAGACTCTAGATATTGGGTTTTGAAGAATCCAAAGGTCCCAGATCCTCTTCATGTAACTCTTTTTACTGGGGTTACATGTGTAGTACTGTAGCATTCCAACAGTTCCATATTCTCATCTCTTGTCCACTTATGCCTTATCCTTGTTCTGTTACATTGTATTTTTTTATTTGTGAAGGGAGACATTTAAATCACTTTAGTTTAAAATGAAAACATTTGATACATTAAAGGATCATAAGAATAACATGTACACGGGCAAGCTTGGTTCAGGAAATCACAGGCCATCCCAGCAGCTGGCTGTGACCCCCCTCCCAAGAAGAGCAACACTTTATACTACCACTATCTACAAACACTATCAGTTCAAAACAGATGGACTGAGCTGTGGTTTAGACTTGGCCTTCTCAGATTGGTTCATCCAGTGGCTGGTTCCGGCCTCATGCCACAGCTTCTTCCAATCAGCAATGAGAGCTCTGTAAAAGAAACACATGCCTTCCTGCCCTCATATGTCCCTAATCATGACATGGCAGTTTTATTCTACTTAGCAACAGGGTGCAGTGACCTATACACACTCTCATTAGACACAGACGCACATGTTTTGGGAAAACCTTCAAGGATAAGATAAACATATTTTTCTCAGAGACTGGGAAGGCCATAAATAGAATAAACATGTCTCCCAAAGGCCGTGAAGTTAGTCTGGTGACTACTGGTCCACCATCCCACATATCATCAGATTGTCCTGGTTCCCCAACATCTGGTAAATGGTAAATGGACTGGTTCTTATATAGCGCATTTCTACTCTAATTGAGAACTCAGAGTGCCCTATGCATGTCTCATTCACCCATTCACACACACATATTCATACAAGCACTTTTTTCCTAGTGCTTTCTATCTAACATTTACACACATTCCCTCTGATGAATGGGGAGCGACTCAGGGTTCAGTATCTTACCCAAGGATAGTTTGGCATGCAGGTTGGAGCAGCTAGGGATCAAACCACAAATCTCCTTTTTTATTTATTTATTTATTTTTAATCTGTCTTGTCTGGCAGCTTAAGCAAACAAAATTATTGTCTGCACACTCTGTTGCACATTGCTGTGCCAAGACGAGCTGTATTTATTTTCTTTATGTGTTTCTTTATTTACAAGTTTAAATGGCATGGCTCAACAACACCAGAGCGAACAGGCAGGAAGTGGTGGTGGTGGGGGGGGGGTTGTCACCAACTGCTGCATCTGTAAAAACATGCAAAAATACACACAAAAAAATCCCCACAACAAACAGCACCTGAAAGAGAAGACATACTCTCATTCTGTTGCTTGTGTGTGTGCATGCGCGTGTGTGTGCGTGCCTGCGTGCGTGCGCGCGTGTGTGTGTGTGCATGTGTGTGTGTGCGTGTGTATGTATTTGTGTGTGTCACAAAATGTACTTGATAAAGAGGATTGAGAAGCCGCAACAAAGGAGCAAACATGTAACATATAAGGATAAGTGAGGAAAAAAAAAATCATCTCATACACATACACAGTATAAGTTTACAAAAATCTCTGCGATAGTGCAGGAAACATGGCATATAGCATGGGAGCACCATGGTGGGGAGGGGCAGGGATGGAAGGGAGCCAGCAAAGGCGAGAGGGGGAGTCAGGCTACTTTGGGGCTGGGTCAAACTCCCCTCCTTGGCTAACAGTTCTGATAAGATGTAGAGTTCATCAGCAGTTAGGTCGAGAGAGATCAGTCCAACACAGATCAGAAGAAGACAGGACGGCAGGGGCGCAGAGCATCTGTTTACAAAACATCCAGGAGAAAACTGAGATAAGCGGCAGTCCAAGGCCGCCATGGAGCCAAATTTCTGATTCTATGACTTTTATTGGTACAGGCTGTACTGATTAATCTGTTGACAGCCTTTAGTCTTTATGGTACCTCTCAGTGGTGAAATCCAATCCAATCATCCGAATCCTCTTGGTTCAATCCTTCACTGTGCAGAAACAGGTACCTCTCCAACATCTAATCCCTCCGAATCAGCTCCAGGTATACTGAGTCTGAGTTTGGGTCTGTACCTTTCTGCATTACCCGTCATAAGCAGTCTTACCACGGCCCATCAGCTGCCCAGACTTCCTAAATTGTAACGACAACCCAAGTCTCTCCAGGTCCAATTCGGAGAAATCCTAGTGTCAATAAGCCAATAAGAGGCGTAAAGCACTTACTTTTTTGAGAAGAGAGTGTGTTAATATAGCCATACTGTGCAAGAAATGCACCTGACAGATGTCCAGCATTCAAAGTTAGAACGAGGTGGCCTCAAGCAGGTCTCTTTTTCCTCATTTACTTCAAACAGTAAAGGGGTAGCAATTTTGGAAAGAAGGGGCTTGCCATTTGTGGTGTTAGATTGTATTAAGGGTACTAGAGGTCGATATACTATTGTTAAATGTAATGTGCAAGGAACGGTAGTTTCTTAATGTCTACTACCCACCTGCTCACCACTTAGATTTTGTTACAAAGGTTTTTCAAAAATTTGTAGAGATCTAGTCTGACATTGCTATAGTGGGTGGAGATTTCAATTGCACATTGGACCCACAGATGGGTAGATTCCCACACAAAATAATGCCTCTTTCAAACCAAGCTAAAATACTGATTGCTGTATGTGAGGACTCAGGGACTATACTTTTTTTTTTCTGCACCCCATTCAGGTCATACCAGAATAGACAATTTTTTCTTGCCAGCCCATTCTCTTGACTTAGTTTCTGTTGGTAGTATTCTTATTTCTGACCACACATGTGTGACACTTGAAATTTCTCTTAAAGGAATTAGGGGTAGAGTTAGACAATGGAGGCTGAATAACACCATCTTAAAGGATCAGAGGTTTACACACTATCTTAAAAACCACCTGACAACTTTTTTTGCCGTCAATTCAGAATCTACAAATGATGCTTGTCTACTGTGGGAAACTAGAAAGGCTTATGTCAGGGGTATGATAATTTTGTTTCCAGTAAAAGGAAGTAAAAGCTTTATCATGAATTATATTCATCGGGACAATCGATAGATGCACATAACCTAATGGAGGAGTTTTTCTCACATATTAAGTTACCCACCATTACAACAGAGCAACAAACTTTTCTTAACGCACCCATCTCCAGAGAAGAAGTTGTAAATGCTATTAAGAATTTAAAAAGTGGGAAGACTCCTGGGTCTGATGGGTTTACTGCTGACTTTTTCAAAGAATTTTCTGATCTGCTTGTGGACCCACTGTTGAATATGTTTCATGACTCGTTCGATCAAAATAGCCTGCCTCAAGCACTAAGCAATGCAGATATCTCCCTGATTTTAAAGAAGGGTAAGAACTCAGAGCTCTATTCTTCATATAGACCTATAGCATTACTCAATGTAGACAGAAAGATACTTTAGAAAGTGTTAGCTACCCGTCTTCCATGCATTGTTAAGGAGGACCAAATGGGCTTTATTTATTATTTATTATTTATTTGCATCGTGGAACACGACAGGGTTGTCCTTTGTCTCCGCTTTTGTTCGCGCTTGTGATTGAGTCGTTGGTGGAGGCGATAAAAGCGACGCCCTCTATCCATGGCCTGGTTAATGAAGACCTAACATCATAAGATATGCCTGACGACATTTTATTATTTATTTCAAATCCTCAAATATCTCTCCCAGCTTTGGTAAAGGTTGCTGACTCATTTAGTAGATTTTCAAGATATAAGGTGAATTTGAGTAAATCAGAGGCCATGCCGCTTGGGAGCCTTAAGTCAAAGCCTGTAACCCAGCCCCCATTCCCTTTCAGATGGTCACCAGCAGGCTTAGAATATTTGGGTATTTTAATCACTCCGAGATTTAACAAGATGTATAAAACAAATTTTTGTCCTTTAAAGTAAAATCAAAGTAAAATCAAACACGATTTGGATAGGTGGAACTCCATACCAATATCATGGTTTGGTTGTATATCGCTGATCATGATGAATATATTGCATTGTCTATTTTTATATATATATATATATATATATATATATATATATATATATATATATATATATATATATATATATATATATATATATATATATATATATATATATATATATATACACACACACACACATAAGGATGGTCCCAACAGTGTTCTCACAAAAGGAGATTAAAATCATTAATGGCTGGCTGAGCTCTTTTATATGGAGTAAATATAGACCCAAACTCAAGATATCAATTTTGCAACTGCCGGGCCGTGAGGGTGGTCTGGATCTGCCAAATATCAGAGTGTATCAGCTGTGCAGTCACCTTAAATATCTATATGATTGGATTACAGACAATTCACATTCTATCATGCTGGATATTGAAACTTCTCTTTCAAGGTATAATTTTTTTTCAGTAGGATTAGCGATGTGAGGCTGATGACAGGTAAATGGGGGTTTTTGTGAAGGAGGACACCTGAAACACTTTAATTAAAAAAGAATAAGACATTTATTATATTGAAGAATCAGAAAAAGACACACATGCGCATGAGTAAGAATGTGCATTCTCTCCCTCTGAGCCCGTGTTCCTGTCTAACCATAACATCTTCATACTGCCTCTTATCTATCTGTAAGCATTCTGGGCGCTGTGACTTGGCCTGGTCTAGCATTATCTATCTGTTGCTCTCTGTCTAGTGTATTATGTAATTGTTCATTATTTGGTCATTATCAAAACAGGTTATGAGTCAGACTGCTGAGAATGTTCAGGCTGGAACTGAAACATTGCAATCAGTTGTTATTTTTCCTGCAGTTCCTTGACCTTTGGCCACTAATGTGTTCTGGTTCTTCATTGAGACCTGTGACTGGTCGCACCTGTTGTTATCGACCCCCACGTCGGAGAAGTCTCCTGTTGTTGACCCACCCCCTGGGCTCAGGCTTGTACACAAAGGTCAGGGGTCGAGGAAGTTGCAGTTTACCCGCTTGCCTGAAGTTGGGCCTTCTTCTTCTCGAGCGTCATGTGGAACCAGGAGCCTTTTCTTGGGTGTTTGGAGCTGATCAGTTTGTTCAGGAGATCTTGGCGTGAACTTGAATCACCTTGTAAAGCACCCGAGTTTCTTTATTGATAACTGAGCAGAGTCCAGTCTCCTGCAGCCCCACTGGTGTTCAGGCTCCTGTTAGGATGAAACTGAGAAATCCTTATAAGTTAAATCTTTACTTTTCTCCTAGTCCATATCCCTCCTTTTGAGACAAAAACCCTGTTTATGTCTCAATAATTTACCTTAATTTAGTTTATTTATTTAAAGGGCATACTGATTTTTTTGTTATTAGCTTTTGGATTTTTTTCTTAAATGTTTAATTTAATATCAATTTGTTCTTTATTCAAAATTCAAATGGTCACTGCTTTTCTTTTTTTTTCTTTGAGTAAATAACAAATCTACCAAATAAAGAAATATTAATGCACATAATAATTTTTTTCTATATCCATCTATGGTTGACTTATCTCTCATATGTATCAGGAGCGAAACCTCCCTCCTGAGAACCTTTTGACCCTCACACCCTAATCATCAACCATCTATACCAAAAGTAAACAAATAAACAAAATAAAGCAAAACAAAGCAAAAAGCAACAACTTATAGCACTCATAACTCATTTGTCTCTCACTCACACGCACACAAATTCTGTCTATCTCACACAAACTTAGATTCACGCACACATACGCACACAGCAATGCTGTGACACACAAACATAATGCAATGCTCACGGGGACACACACACACGCAGACACACTCCAGTTGATAAACATTACAACCATTTTCCTTTCTCTCTCTCCTTCCCTGTGTCCCTCTGAGCCACACGCACAGATGCACACAGACAGACACACACACACACACAATCAGATAGTAACAGACACATGTTCCCATTTCCTATATGATCCAAGCCCAATTGTTCCCACCCCCCCACACACACACACACAGCATCTCAGCACTCAAAGGCCTTCTCATCCATACTTAAAGTTGCAACTTTTACTTTTACAAAAAAATTTACACCAATTTATTAGTCTCTATTCTCTTCATTCAACACTTTTATAGCAATTTTTTTTTTATTACTGCCAACATATTCCATGAAAGATCTCCCGAAATATTGATTTTATTCAATTATCTAAAAACAGCCAAGAGTCTATTATCAAGTACGTTATATTTAAAACATTCACTAATTACAACGCCATTAGCCAGGCTCGTCTAATACATAAGCTTCTTGAAGGTCAGTGAGCAGTTATCAAACGCCACTGCTTCCGGGCGCGCTTAAATAAACAATTACTCTAGACTTGCTGTGCACGTCACTACTTGTCACCTTTCATGTATAAACGCCAGTTCAAAGTGCGCATTACAGGAGGTTATTCTTACTCAGTAGAAAAGTTTCCAATCACACACTTCTTGGTTTCAATAACTCAATAAATTTAATCAATAGCCTAATGCTATAGTGCAGTTTAAGTTCACCAGTGCCTCTCACACTTCTTTTTCACTCTCATCACTTCACTTATTGTTTCTTTATTCATCACTTCTCGATCTTTACTCTTTTTTTTTCTTTCTATTTTTCTGATGCTTCAATATTAAAATGGTTTATTTTAACAGATTCTCTAAAATTTGTTCTCTCGTAACCTTACCTCCTCCTCAGTCACAAAATTTATGCATGCTCAATCTTGCAGAATTCGGTCATTTAAAGACAACAGGCTTCTGCTTACCTTTCGTTTCGAGGTACCTCTGTGAGTGAAGAAAAAGCATTGTTGAGAGTTGGTCCAGCAAGGAAAATCTTCCCCTCCGTCCGTTAACCAAAAGTCCTTCACAATGAACTCCCAGTAAGATGCACTGAGACAGAGAAGTTAGTCTAGCATTATCGATCTGTGGCTCTCTGTCTAGTGTATTATTTAATTGTTCATTATTTGGTTGATCCACTGTTTATTAATCAACTTACCTGGAGTTTACTTTTAAACATTTGTCCTTTATTCATTGAGTAAAAATAATCCCTAACACTGAGTACTAGCAATCCTGTTATACTTAACACAGTTAAAGCCTGGCGTTTGGTATGTCATCTGGAAGGGAGATCTAAGATCACTTCACCCTTCACCCCCATAATGAACAACAGCCTGGCTTGACCGATAGGGGTTTCAATGTATGGAGGGATAGAGGGATTGTAATGCTGAAACACACTGATTTAATTTGCACAACTGTCCATGAAATATAATCTCCCCAGACAAGACCTCTTTCGCTACCTCCAACTAAGGCATTATATCCAGCATAGTACAACTTTGACAGAAAATTTGGTAGTCCCATCAGTTGTTTCTGGGAAATATAAAGATGTCTATAAGCATATTATATCAAGGTATTGTCCCCTATATCTATGGCCTCTTTGCACACACTGAAGGACACTTGGGAGCATGAACTTTCAGTTCTAATTAATGATGTGAATTGGTGTAAGATTTGGATATATGCTAAATTCATCTCTGTATGCAATAGAATAAGATCAATACAGCTTAAAATTCTTCATAGGATGCATATTTCACCTAACCGCAGACACTATTCTGGTTCTGATCTCTCTCCCATATGTCTTAAGTGTAAAACAGAAAGTGGGACACACTGTTTTTGGTCATGTCTTTGGTTGCAAAAATATGATATAATTTGTGAAATACAGAAAATATTGGGAATATGTGTACAAATGAACCCTTTGTCCCTACTATTAGGGTTGCCTGATAAAAATGTGACCTCAAATGATAAAAAAAAAAAAAAAAAAAAGACTGTACTGCATACTCACTTTTGCTGCAAGGAAAAATATCCTAATGCAATGGACTCGTGCAAAAGGACCTACTGTTAAAGGCTGGCAAAGGATACTGCAGGACTTAATGCCTTTGGAATATTTGACATGCCTCTTACACTCCAAGACAGACTTTTTCCTTAAGATTTGGAACCATATCTGGACTATGTCGAACCTGAAATCTCAGCCATCACGCTGCAGGGACTTGCTTAAGTTAATGTACTGTTGTTGTTTTTTGTTTTTTCTTTTCTTTCTCGCTCTCCCGTGTATTGTGTGACATATTGGGTTTGAGCAGTTATGTTGTCTGAGTTGTGTTGTGTGGTAACATTTTAAAAATCCAATTAAAAAAAAAAAAAAGACTCCTTTAGCCTCCGCACTCCAAACATCTGTCTCAGTATTGTTGATGTAAAGCACTGCTGCTTTTAGAGGTTCTTCCATTAACGTTTCTGTTCTCTTCACTTGTTCCATATTGGACACAGTGTAGCTCAAGTGCTTCAGCAAGCTTACTGCATGTCCCACTTGCACACATTAAATTATTAAAAACAGAAATCTTTTAATCCCAACAAAATTTTGCATAGTGTTATTTCCATGGATTGTATATTACAGTATTTCTGAACTGCTAGCTCACATTTCCCGAATCCACCACCCATTTTCCTGAAACCTTAAACACAAATCTAAAAACTCAAGCTAATTCCCCCAAATCCAAGACTCTCCGTCAAAATCAAATAATTACTGCAAAAAACAGTGATCTGTGCAAAACCCAACACTGTGGTTGGGTAATAAATCTATTTCCAGAGACCATCTATTACACACTGCATCAAATAATTTATGACACAGCAGCCAGGGAATGTAGTCAACAGAAAATGTTTATTTCAAGTGTGAACACAAAACACTGCCATAGTCAGAGTGACATGACAGTGCTGAATGTAGACAAAAAAAGAAATAAAGATAAAAAAACAAATGAAAAGCACAGCACTGTAGGACACAGATTCAGTCTGCACCATCAGGTCTGTTAGTGAGGTCCGGCCAGAGGACCTCATCCACGTCACACGCTCCCATGCCAGGCATCGGGGGAAAAACCTACTGTGTGCCGAATCCAGCCTTGACAGGACTCTGCTGTAACATTGTCACATGTGTGTTCCATTGCCTCCAATATATTCTCCCTGGTGTAGGAAGAATACACCTTCCACCTCCATGCAGAGACCCCCTATTGGACTGAGGAAGTGGCTGTAAGGTGGGTGGATGGAACACGGTGATGTAGCGCTGGCTATCTGCAAACCACTCATGTATCTGGACCGCACAATGATAGCTCACACTGTTCCAAACTATGACGTATACAGGAGGCACTGCTTGCTGATCCAGCTGTTCACACGCAGCCATGCGATCCTGTAGGCCACCCAGGAATGTGAGGAGATGTCCAGTGTTGTATGGCTCCAGGTTAGCATGATGGTGGAGGACCCCTCAGGTACCAATGGCTACACAGAGGGTGACAATCCCAGCCCGCTGGCCAGGGACTCCCACATGATGCATGGAAAGGGCACTCCTGCCACCCGCATGTGGTCGTTGTTCGGTTCTGGGAAAGGGGGAGTGCACTTGGACATTGTACTGTAATGAACGTCACAGTGTGGCATACTATATGCCAAATGTTGTACAGCATAGAACACTGAATGTCCTGATGCTGCTGCCACAGAGAATCTGCTCAGATTGGGTTGGACCCTTTGTCCTGCTTGCTGTCATCCCGTGGACGAGGTCATGGTTTGTTTTCTCGGTGGTCTTCGTCCTCTTCCTTCGTGTCCCCCCACCTGTTCCTCCTCTGCCTCTCTGCATGTGTCTGTCCATTGTAGATGCACATGTGCACACTAAATTGACTTCTAACCTGCCCAGTTGGTCTGGTCGCATCATTGGACAAATGTGTGATCAATTGTGAGTTGCTGTGTGTAACAGCTGACAGCGGTGTTGGAGTTGTGTTCACATTCTGCTGCCAGTGTTTACAATTTTGCTACAATGTGTTCAGCGTCTGTGACTGTGTTTAAGGTTCGGCAACATACGTGTGAAGTGTGTTTAGTGACTGAGAATGTGTTTTTTTTTTATCGTAACAACAAAGAGTGATTGAGTTGCACCGGATGTAGCTAAGAGCCAGAACGGTTTTCACGTTTTAGCCAGAAGAGTGCGTGATTCGAGAAGTTCATGTGGATTTGATTCAGGGAATGGGTTTTAGTGTTTTAGTGATTGTGAAATACTGTAAGAGAGAACAGGACAGGTGGGCCTGTTGTAGTCCATCTTAGAAACATTGTGGTTTAACCACAGCAGACCTATATCAACCCCAGTCTAAGTGCAAGCCATTACATATCTGTGTTTGTTCCTTTATTCCATCATGAAAAGTGTTTAGGAAGGCATAGGAGGTCAGACTATTTGACTACAACCCAAAACCAGAATGCAGAATACCTTTGGCAAACTGAATTCAGTTGACAGACTTTAAACATGCAGAAACATGAGGAACACATTCTTGATTAAAGATGCATGACAGTGTGGAGCTTCCAAAACAGCACTCAGAGAGCATGACCGGATGCTTGCTTAAACTTTTCTTTAATTGCAGTATTTCATTTCAGGCTTCAGTGAAAATTCGAGCAGTCAGTGAACGTGCCCTCAGCATGGACCTACCTCTGTGTGGGCCAGTGCATGGAAACTCAGTGAGTGTTAAAAACAGTAACCAAATAAATTTTACACCCACAGCAAGTGTCACAATTTAAAGCCTAAATCTTTTTTCATATTCTGAGTATTAATATCATGGAATGCATCATAGTTTCATCACTGTGATTGTCACTGGTTTTCTGCAAACAGTGTGTTTAATCATTCATCCAATTCCATCACATAAGCTTCATCATGGCTCTTTTTCACAATAGGTTGTTCTGTGGACAGTGATGTCAGTAACACGTTACTCTAATCTGACTAATGTTTTCGGCAACAAGTAATCTAACGCGTTACTATTTGCAGTCCAGTAATCAGATTAAAGTTACTTATCCAAGTCAAGCCGGTATTGTGCAAAAAAAGTGATTGTCTGCCATAAAGTGATCTCGATGTTTCTGCGTGCTTTTATGTGTAATGTCTTTGCTTATATTGGTAAATAGAGTGCAGTCAGCATGATTTATGAATGGCTTATATATAAAATGAAGGAATAACCTGTTTTTCAACAGTCTTTAGGAGTCTGTGTTATTGTACCTACATTATAATCAACTTTTTGGCCACTTCAAATACCTTTATAGAACTGTGATGTTATACGTGTTATGATTTCTGCAGCCTTCTGAGCTTCTGATTAAAAAGATATTTTTAATGTCAATGGCAGTTTTTACCTTGATAAAAAATGAATATATAAAAGTCACTTTGCCAAACACTGAGTGCAGCTTCTACCTTGTGATAGAAATGCTGTTTCTCCCTCACAATGACCTGATATCATTCATGAGAGATATGTTTGACACGTGTTTCACAGATTATAGGTCAACAAGTCATTTACAGCCGTTTAAATACAGGCGATCATTTTTTGGCAAATACAAAAAAATCCCTTTTTGGCAGACGATGACTTTTTGGCACAACACCGGCAGTTGCTGAATGTAACTAATAAAGTAACTTGTAATCTAACTTAAAATTAAGTAATCAGTAAAGTAACTAAATTACTTTTTAAAGGTAACTATGCCATCACTGTTTGTGGCACATACTCTTTTTAAAAGCACAGTTGTACAAGTATCCACATACATGTTTTGGACTGGGTGGCATTCATTAAATACAGTTCGCCTTTCAGCCAAACAGCTGGGGCAGTACTTTGTTTAAGGTCAGGTTTCTAATTATCTGCATGGAATAATGAGATAAACTGAAAAGATTTTTAAAAAAGCACATTTATTTTAAAAAAATCATGAAGTGAAATCTTTCATTTCCAAATTTGTAATACATTCTAAAGATGTTTTCACATCAAGGGTTCTTTGTGGGCTCCTGAGCGTAAATTGATGTAAAAAAAAAAAAGGATAACAATTTTGTTCCATTAAAATAAATAAAGTATGCAGACAGTTGTTAACAACCAGGCTACAACAGTGTGAAACATTTATATTACTGTGGTTTCATTTCTGATACATTCAAGCACCAATTCTGTTACAAAATAGTGCACACCACACACTTAAGATCAGATTTAATGTCTTGAATTGTTCAGATTAGAAGCTTTGAAAGTATCAACAAATAATCTAGAGACCCCCCCCCCAAAATAAAAAAACAAACAAACAAGAAATGGAAACAAGAAGAGAAAAACAATCCACCACCAACAGTTTTATACATGAATATTACTTAAGTACCAGCTAAAAGCTTTAAAACTGAAACCTTTGGACAAACATGAGAAAAGTATATTAAATACAACACGCAGTCCAGTACTGTATATACATATTTGTACTTTCATCATAGACTGGGCTCTGCTGTGCTGGTGAAGCTCATTACATTCTGACACTTTCAGTGAATGTACATTTTTTTCCTGCTGAAGGAAACCAAACACACAAACACAACAGTCATTTCCTGCCGACTAACACAAAATGATGAGTGCACTGCTTCCTGTCACAAGCTTCTTTATACTATAATGGAAACATTAGGAGTCGTGTGGTGGTTTCTTACACAACTTCTTGCCTAATGCAAAACAGGCCCCAAGAGGCACGATTTTGGTAGCAGACATTCAAATGTTGAAATCGGACTGTTTCACACAGCATTGTGTCAAGTGCCATTGCAGCACTGCAGTGTGTAAATCTTGTGGTTGGAACACCACAAAAATTAGTTACTTCTAATTCATAACTACTTAGCCATTTCATAAATTTGGGGTATTTTATAAAATAGCAATAGAAAATTTAAAAAAGCTTGTCTATTTTATGAGGGACACACTTACACATGAGATAGCTCAATCAAAATATAAAATACCCAGTTTATGTTTCATAATAGCTCAGCATGCACATAAAAAACAATACAATATACACTATATTGCCAAAAGTATTCATTCACCCATCCAAATCATTGAATTCAGGTGTTCCGATCACTTCCACAGCCACATGTATAAACCAAGCACCCAGGCATGCAGACTGCTTCTACAAACATTAGTGAAAGAATGGGTCGCTCTCAGGAGCTCAGTGAAGTCCAGCACGGCGCCTTGATAGGATGCCACTTGTGCAGCAAGTCCAGTCGTGAAATTTCCTCACTACTAAATATTCCACAGTCAGCTGTTAGTGGCATTATAACAAAGTGGAAGCGACTGGGAATGACAGCAACTCAACTATGAAGTGATAGGCCACGTAAAATGACACAGTGGCGTCAGCATGTGCTGAGGCACATAGTGCACAGAGGTTGCCAACCTTCTGCAAAATAAATCACTACAGACCTCCAAACTTCATGTGGCCTTGAGATTAGCTCAATAACAGTGTGTAGAGAGCTTCATGGAATGAGTTTCCATGGCCGAGCAGCTGCATCCAAGCCTTACATCACCAAGTGGAATGCAAAGCACTTGGTCAGATGTAGTGGAGTAAAGCACGCTGCAACTGGACTCTAGAACAGTAGAGACTTTCTGAACTGACGAATCACGCTTCTCCATTTGCCAATCCAATGAATGAGTCTGGGTTTTGTGGTTGCCTGGAGAACAGTACCTATCTGACTGCATTGTGCCAAGTGTAAAGTGTGGTGGAGTGGGGATTATGGTGTGGGGGTGTTTTTCAGGCATTGGGCTCGGCACCTTAGTTCCAGTGAAAGGAACTCTTAATGCTTTTCAGCATACCAAGACATTTTGGACAATTTGATGCTCCCAACTTTGTGGGATCAGTTTGGCAATGGCCCCTTCCTGTTCCAACATGACTGCACACCAGTGCACAAAGAAAGGTCCATAAAGACATGGATGAGCGAGTTTGGTGTGGAAGAACTTGACTGGCCTGCACAGAGTCCTGACGTCAAGATAGCTCAAGATAACACCTTTGAGATGGACAGTGAGCCGGGTCTTCCTATCCAACATCAGTGTCTGACCTCACAAATGCACTTCAGGAAGAACAATCAAAAATTCCAATAAACACTCCTAAACCTTGTGGAAAGCCTTCCCAGAAGAGTTGAAGCTGTTATAGCTGCAAAGGGTGGGTCGACATCATCATAATTTACTAACGAAAATTTTATTTTTGCCTCATCAAAGTATTAATACTTGGTTCAGTTTTTTGTGTTTTCTGAATAGCCTGAAAAAATAATGACTTAAGAAAGGGAAGTCACTCAGGTTCAAATGTGTGTGAAAGCAGATGAGCAAATATGTTTGGCAACATAGTGTATCTGTCTCTGACATTTATTGCTCACAGAACTGGTATCAGCAGGTCAGAATGCTCAATATGACAATAATAACAAGCTGATGTTTAGCAGGTACCTATGTCCCACTTTATTTTAGCCTTTTGTAATATCACAAACCCCCCTGTGTAAGCAAGCACTTTCAGTTTTGTAGTTATTTTGGTTAGAAACCAAAGTAGTGGAAATTTCACATTAGAATAGTGGTAGACTGAGACAGACTGCTAATATATTCATATTTACAGTGTGTAAAAGAAAAAGAAAGAATGAACAGGGAAATGTTTCTGCCAGGAGCTGGTGGTTTCCATTTATTTATTCATTTATTTAAAGGCACAGTGTGAACAAGCTCACTGCTAGATGTCAGTAGATTGCAGATTGCATCTGAATCCTATTTCCCAATTCAAGTGCATAATCCCAGTGGCCACTGTAGGACAAACAACTCCAGGCCACTGTTCATCTCTAGTGAGCGTAGGCTCTTAGTCTGCTGTTTACCTCAGCTGTCAATATCCCAGTTGTCCACATCTATTTACTCTGGAGGAGGCTATGAAACTTTGTGAAAGGAGTCCAATACAATTTGCTGAGTCAGTGAGGCTCACTTCTGTCTGATGACAGTGATACTGAGGTGAGTTGTTGAGGATATCCTGAACTTTTCTGTCAGTAAGCGCTGCTGTTTTTGCCAGCGCTGTTAGCCAGCATCAGTGAATCTTTCTCTGAAGTGGGTCTAACATTGTACAACTCAGACACTTAGCAAATAAACTCATACAATATGAGAATGTAATTGAACTGTTTATGAGAAGGAAAGTGGGATTTTTAGGACATTCAAGCCTAACATTAGCTGGCATAATGTTAGCTTATAAACAGCTGTTGTTGTTTGTTATCTGGCTCATTGTCAGCTGTCCAGAGATGATAGGGTTACATTTCTAATCTGCTGACAATAATTAACTGCAACAATATCAAAAATAAATAAGATTTTGTGAGGGCCTGACTTCAGTTCAGGAAATGAGACTTGAGGTGAGGAGGAAGAGATTGAGGTAGAAATGAGGGAGGAGCGAGAGCAGTGGTGGAGGAGGAGAAAGACATTATGAGAAAGAAATGATGCACATGGTCGATCTCTAACCACATACATAAACAGCAATGTCCATCTTGGCCACTGCATTCAAGATGGCAGGGCAACATGGCGGCTTCGACAAATCGGTGCCCGCTCCTATGAATTTTTAATGGATTAATTCCAAGTTTATGAGAATGTATCAGTTTGTTGGAACATGCAATTACACACTAATCAATGCATATTTATGATTACTACTTCCAAATGTACTTACTGTATTGTGCTATATGTATGTAATATATCTGTACTGAAAAAGACACAGAGACAGATACAGTACCAGAAACTCTAGAACAATAAATATATTTGCATGAATAGATGCCACTAAAGGCAAATAAAAAATAAATATTGTTTTTCCAGTTTGGGTGAACTGAACCTTTGAATTTAAAGTCTGTTGGCATCCTTGGAGTAAATGCTACTTTAATTCTCCTATTTTGAGGGAGCTAACTAAGAGCTGAATCCAGCAGCCTTCTAACTATGAGGACAACTCAAACAGTCATGAGACTGCGCGTCCACTGACATACAGACACGTGAAGATTTACATTCACTGAAGGTTAGAAATGTGGAGGAACGTAGGCACATAGGTTAATGACGGGAAGAGAGATAAAGGTAAAGCAAAGCTTTCTCACAGCGAGCTCAGCGATTTTGATGTCACTGTCTGAAATCACTCTCATTTACTAAACCAATATAATGGTCAACAATAAGCAGCAAATTCAAATTTCTTACTCTTCATCCATTTAAATTACATTTTGGCTTACAAACACGAGAAACTTTGGATATGTGTCAGAAGTGGCACGCAGCAGCCACTGGGTCTCATCTAGAATACAGACTTTGGCACATGCATAATGTCCAGTCTTACAGAACATCTGTTAGAGCTACATCCTTCACATCATGCTTTCAGGCACGTTCACATGATCCCTGCCTAACTTGTGCATGGAGACTTAAACATGTTGCAGGCAGAATCCTGATGACAAGAACAAAGATCACATGGTAACTCCTGGTGACAATAAAGAAAATCTCTGTAAATAATAATGCTAGCCCCTGCTCAATCAAATATATACACATTTTAGTTTTGAGGAGCACTTCTGTCTCAGCTGCTGTAGTTGCACATGTGTAGACATTGCGCACTGATGCACTGATGGCAGTGATGTCTCAGGCACTGATGATGATCCGGCAGTCTTTACCAGAATAGGAGGTGCCCAGGAGATAGAAATGAATGTTGAAAAACAAATAAGCAAATAGACAGAGAAGGAAATGGAGGCAGAGATGAAGATGGAGATGCAAAGCCCAAAGGAAGCCATGGAGATCAGGCACAATAGGAACAGGCAGAGGTGCATCAGGCAACATCCAGAGAAGAGGAAGTTGGAGACAGACGAGAAGGAAATGCAGAAATACAAAAGAAGATACGGTGCAGACTGTGAGAAACACTGTTATGTATCGAGGGGGGGGGGTGCAAAGGAAGTATCTAAAATGCCATCCAAAGTAGAAAAAATGCATTTACTCAATCTTTCACCAAAATAAAACAGTAGTCACATTAAAAAGTTCTACATATATACATATATATCACTTGATCACCAGCAGACCAGCTTCACATTATTCACATTTCTTTATAAAACACTATTTACAGCATTTTTATTGATTGATGGTGTAACGGTTCCTTTTTAACTTAATACGATTTCTGTTCTTCTGAAATGAAAATGTAGATTTCAGTGTGTACGGACTAAACTGAAGGGCTAAACGTTTTGAATGGTGGTGTTAAAGGTGTAGCAGGCTGGTTCACCCAGATCATGGATTTACTCTCCCTCTATGATACATACTCTGTTGTCTTCCAGAAGTGTCCGGGGTGAGACAGCCTGCGATTGAGTTTAGGGAGTCTCTCCAGCATGCCGGTCAGCTGGGTGAAATGTGGCCTGTCATCTGCCACGAAGGACCAGCAGGCAGACAGGATCTCCTGTCGGGACATAAAAAAAGAGGATTAATATACGGCACAGCGTGCTTCCACAGGATTGTCCACTTTGATGTAAATGATAAATGCATTTTCTGAAGCTCCACTTCCTGTAATGAAAATACACTGATGTACACAGGGGCCAGTCGGTACCAGAGAGAACATGCTGACTGGTTGTTAATAGAAACACATGCTGCCATCTTTAAGGGGAGGTTTTTGCTTATTTCACGACAATAACAAACAACATTTTTCAAGAGCTGAAAACATTTGGTGCTTGCTGATGAAAATGTTTCAATGATTTGTAAATGAATCCCATCTCCTTTAACTTACGTTTCACAACTTCTTCAGAAACAGAGTTGTAATGTTCATGCAACATACTAAACAACACCTCAAATTATAAATGATTTAAATGTGTAAAAATTAAAAGTTAATTTTCCAAATAAGCTAAGCATAAAAAAAAAAAAAAAAAACTAGGACAGGGGCAACAAAAGCCTGGAAAACTTGCTGGAAAAAAAAAGATCTGTCATTTTCAAGAACTGAAAAAATTCCCAGGTTCAGGATTTGATTTGTTGTGTTTTTGCTATTTTCAAATAAATATTATATTTAAATAATTTGGAAATCACTGCATTCAATTTACAGTTGAACATTACTATTATGAAAAGCAAAGAGATTTCTTTTTAAACAGTGACTCACATTTGTGTTATTGCAGAAATTTTGAAGCTCTTCAAGGTCCTTGCTTTATTTTGAAGGCCAAGAAACATCTATATTTTTGCTTTGTTGAAATATTGTTCAGAAATATGCACAGATGATTCTACAGTCGTTGGCTAGCAGGAGGAGTACAGAGCACTAGTAGACGATTCTGTTGAGTAGTCTGTGAGAAATCATCTGCTTCTGAATGGGAATAAGAGCAGAGTGATGCTGATGGACTACAGAAGGAAGAGGACAGCTACACTGCCCGTGTCTGTCCTAGGACACGCTGTAAAAAAAAAAAAAAAAAAAATCACAAAAGGGGCAGACGGACACGCTGGAAAGATTATATCTTTCTGGCCTGGGAACACCCCCAGATGAGGTGGAGGAGGTGGCTGGGGAGAGAGAGGTCTGGGCTTCTCTGTATAGGCTGCTGCAAGAAAGGGATGAACACACTCTGTTTTCTAAGAGTCTGCTCTTAGATGTGCAGCAAACTGTTGGAGAGTTTCTATCAGTCAGTGATGGCGAGACAGTGTGCTTTACTGTGGTCTGCTGGGGGAGCAGCATTGGACCTGGAGACACCAACAGACTGGCCAGAAAGGCTGGCTCTGTGATTGGCTACAAACTGGACACTTATGAAAGTGTGGATTGAGTGAACTGAACAAGCTGTTATCCATCATGGACAAATCTGACCACCTTCTGCGTCCTGTACCACTTCCTTGACAGGCAGCGGAGCACTTTATCCAACAGAGTGATTCAGGACACAGGAAATCATTTCTACCACATCAAATGACTCTCTGCAATGTAACTGTGTGGCAAGGAAGCATCTGTTCTCTTATTTCTACCATACACTCCTACAACACTTGTCATTTGGCTGTGTTGTATTACTATTATTATTAAATAACTGCTGTTATAACAACACCTTTTCCCAAATTTGGGACAAATAATCGTTTTGACAGTAAACAGCAGTCAACAAGATAGGATTTTCCACAGTCACGATCTTCTGCAATCGGACTCACCGTGACCTCCTTGCCCAGACTGGCCTCCGACAGCACATTCTTAATGCCTTTGTTGCTACCCACTAGCCAGATTACAGCTTCCACAGGCTGGTTGGTGATTGGCCAGTCTTGCATCTGCAGCTCATACCAGATTGTGCTAAAATTTAAAAAAAGACCAGATAATATTCAGGTGCTGCGCTCATTAACATGCTTTCTGTACATCGTGTGCTACTCAAAAATGCCAAATATAGAATTTATCACATGGAAACAAAGTTCTCAGAAATTGCGTGTGTGTAGTTAGTACTGGCTAAAAATTGCACATCTGGCTGCATTTTTGAGCTGAATTTAAGGTTTCACAAAAATATTTTAGTATTGACTGTATTTAATGTTAACTGGAAATCCTGATTTGACTTTGAGAAAACTAAACAGTTAAATAACTACTACTCTCCAAGGATAATACAATAACAAGGTAATATAATAACAAGGTGAAGGTTAAGGACCTTAACAAAGATTTAAAAGGCAGAATTGCTTAACATAATCTATATTTTCATTGCCACCTTAATAGTCGCGAGTGTAAATGGAATCAGTCATTACCCAAACGCATAAACATCAGCAGCTTTGGAGAAAGGCAGCTGGTCTTCATCAACCTCTGGGCTCATTTTTTGAACAATTTCTGGGGCCAGGTAGCAGATCCAGCCCCGTGGTATCTGCAGCACATTCTTCCTTCTAAACACACATCCAGAGAGCAATAATAAAGAGAAAGAACATGGCTTCTCCGGACTATGGATTCATTTGTTTAGAGTACTATTTCTTTAACTCTTACCGGCCTTCTTGTACCACACCAGACATTCCAAATAGGCCAAAGTCTGTGATTACCACCTTATTTGTGTCATAGAACACATTCTTAGACTTCAGATCCTTGTGAATGATGCCTTTGGCATGAAGATAACCCATTCCCTGTAACAAAGAGAGCATTTTTGAACAGAAGATATTTAAAGCTCTGTGTGTGTGTGTGTGTGTGTGTGTGTGTGTGTGTGTGTGTGTGTGTGTAGATTTGTTTTTTTATGTGGCAATACAGTTTTTCAAATTTTAGCACTGGGAATGAGGGGGAGCAAGTGAGTCAACAAATACATGTGATAAAAAATTATTGTGTGGATCTACTGCGCGCTTATTGATGTACTGACACAAGCTGGAGTGCAACACGTTTGAAGCTTGTATCCAACGTAGTACCTTTTCCTTATTAATTTCCTTAATTTACTTTCTTCATGCCTAAGTGACCTCCAGCATAGTGTATGATTGACATTTCTCTGCCACAATTTCTTCTAATCAACCAACACACTATACAGGTATTGCTTACCTTTACAATTTCCTGCGCAATCTGCCTGGTTTTATTTATGTCTACCAGGTGACCTCTTTCTCTTACAACAGAATATAGAGTCAGGCCCTTACAGAAACTGCAGAGGAAATACATGTAGTATTGTTAAGGCAGTAAACATCAGTTTGTGCACATATGCATTTTTGGTTGGAACTGCACTTGAAATAGGTGGAACCATATAAATGACGGCTGCAGTGTTTGGGTGAGGATCATGCAGCTGTACCTGGTGACGATAGCAAGGTGAGGAGGAGCCATGCATGCGCCCATGAACAGGACAACATTCTCGTGTCTGGTCTGCCTGTAGTTCATAACCTCTTTTTTGAAGACTTTGGGATGATCCTGGTTGTTGCCATCAATTTCCAGTAGACGAATGGCCACCTCACCATGCCAGCGACCTTTATGCACCTTCCCCCAGCGACCCTAAATAGGAAGTCAAAAATGCAGGACCCAGATGTTTAATTTAAAATAATAATTAAATTTTTTTTCTTTTTTTCTTTGCAAACCACTTTTAATCCATTTATGTTACATATCGATCTCTGGAGTTTGAAAAAAGGCGACTGGAATTCTTTAAGTTTCTTGAGATTCAAAAGTCCGTAATCTTGACTGAATCCAGAAGAAACCATGGTGTCCTTTGATGTGGTTTCACTTTTCACTTGCATACCCATTACTGAGGCAGTGGAGACCATCAGAAAACGACTACAGGAAGACGACTCCTTACAAAACAGAACCAGCTTTACCCCAGATCAGATTTGTGCACTTTTAGACCTCTGCCTTACCACAACATATTTCAAATACAATGATGGATTCTACAGACAGAAGCATGGATGTGCCATGGGCTCCCCAGTGTCACCCATTGTAGCCAACCTTTACATGGAGGAAGTGGAAAGTAAAGCGCTTGGTTCTTTCAAAGGGATAGCACCTAGCCACTGGTACAGATATGTGGATGACACCTGGGTCAAAATCAAAACCCAAGAAGTAGAAGCCTTCACTCGCCACATCAACTCAGTGGATAAATACATAAGTTTTACCAGGGAGGATACCAGGGATAACAAGTTACCATTCCTGGACTGTGCGGTGCTTATTGAGGAAGATGGAAGCCTCAACATTGAAGTTTCACACACGCACACGCACACACACACATACATGCACACACACATACACACGAGTACCTACGCTTTGACTCCCACCACCCTCTGGAGCACAAACTTGGGGTGATCAGGACCCTGCAACACGATGCAGAAAGCATTCCCTCTAAGGCAGAAGGGATACAAAAGGAACACACACATGTAAAGAAAGCCCTCAAAACATGTGGTTATCCCAACTGGGCTTTCATCAAATCAGCCAAGATGCACAGGAAAGAAGGTCAAACACAAACTAGGGAGAATAAGAATGACAAGCGGAACAACATTGTCATCCCTCATGTGGCAGGCTTGTCAGAGAAACTCAGAAGAATTTTCTCCAAGCATGACATTCCATTATACTTCAAACCTAGCCACACTCTAAGGCAAAAACTGGTCCATCCCAAGGACAAAGCTCCACAAACACAAGATAAGCAACATAGTGTATGCTGTCCAGTGCAGTGCAGAGTGCTCGGACCTCTACATTGGAGAAACCAAACAGCCTCTTCACAAACGAATGGCACAGCATAGAGAGCCACCTCCACAGGACAAGACTCAGCTGTACATCTGCAGCTGAAGGAGAAAGGGCACTCCTTTGAGGATGCCAATCTTCACATTTTGGACCGGGAAGACAGATGGTTTGAAAGAGGAGTAAAAGAAGCCATCTATGTCCACTGTGAACAACCATCACTGAACAGAGGAGGTGGATTACATCACCAACTTTCCCTCATCTACAATGCTGTCCTGAGCTCCCTCCCCAGGCGCCTCAACCCCCCATTCACACCTTTGTTCCAGTGACCTCAATAGGTCACTTGATCAAGTGGAGCAAGTCCCAACATTGGTTTCACCTGAAACCACTGATTGCAATGACCCACGCCTTCTTTTATACGTTGGCGCATGTAATTATGCACATGAACAATCGTGGGTCGCAATCACCTCCAGGGGACCCACCTACTGGGGTTTAAATACCTGGGTCTCTCCACCTTTTGGTTTGAGAACTGAAGAAGCCTTTCAGATGAGAGGTGAAACATCTTCAAGAAACCAAAAGAAGTCCAGTCGCCCTTTTTTCAAGTTCCAGAGATTACTATGACCTGGATGACTGAGAACCTACACAGAGGTGCTACACATCTGTTTTTACCTTTCCAATAAGCTCTCCCAGCTGTAGTTGCTCATATGGGATGTCCCACTCCTGGAGGTGTACACTGGTCTGGCTGACCTTACGAGAGATGGGGACCCCAGAACGGCCAGCAGCCTCACGGCGGCATATGGAAACAGGCAGATCATCCAGACCATCTTCATCATGCTCCTCACTGGAATAGCTCTTTCTTCTATCAGTCTTGTTAGCTGCTTCTTCATCCACGCCTGGGTAAGTCTTCCTCCGCCTCCTCCTCCTCCTCCTCCTCCTGTAACATAATGGCAGAAGAATGAAAATGAACATGGACATTAAATGCTGTGCTATAGTTTACTGGAAACAGTTGTGGTACAAAAATGGCAAAAAGAAAATTACTTCAGTTTTATCTCGTTATTATCTACATACATTTGCTGGAGGAAATATTTGATGAGATGAAGATCATGCTGCACTAGGGCATTGCTTTGCTTCCTTTGCCTGGAAGGCTCATTGATGGGAAAAGTTTATCAGTATCTTCCATGATTATGCCAGGGGGGCATCAGTTGAAGTTAAGCTAGATGGAAAACGACAATAAACCCAACTAAATATCCCAGCAAAACCACTACAGTCTAGACCTCTACCCAGTACAAATGCTGTGAAATAACCTCATAGAGACCAAATGTTGTATGAATGTGCTTTATCTGAAGCAGTTCTGTGAGGGAAAATGGTCCTCCTGAACACTGTGTAGGGCTAATGTGC